>JAACNH010002795.1:0-35040 GCA_019447015.1 Hymenochirus boettgeri
TAGGGCATTCAAAATTCTTGCGTCTTCCATCTGGTGCACATTCAAAAATTCTCCATGTGTTTAATATTTTATGAATTGGCCACAATATCAACTTGTGTCACTAGCCATATCGGCCATGTTAAGATATCCAATGGACATTTTATTTGGAAAGACGCTGGTGTTGTCTCTCATTGAGCTAAACATAACACACTTGGTAAGCTTTGCAGGCCAATCCAGCACCGGCGATCAGTAACTGTATGATTAGTTTAATATTTTTCCTAAACCAAAACCTCTGGGACACCGTGGTTTCACCTCCTACAACTCCAAACTGTGATCTTAGGGCCCCAACATTTCATGCACTGCATGGAAAACACCAAACAGGCCCCCCAGGTTCGTACGGTACGGACCACGGCCTTAATGTTAATGTTTAATGTCCAAAAACGGGGTTGGTCTTAAATACCATGCGTAGTAAACTACCATAGTATAGGGGTCGATCCGAACTTCTACAATCGTTGCTAGATTATAATCGTTATGTAATTCATGGCTCTATCATATATTGTTATCGTTTATCGTAAAAAATTGATACAATGGCTTTATAATCGGGCGTTAGTCAGAAAATTAAACAAAGGTAACTTTAAATTTTTAGGTTCCACACTGTAAATATACCTATATTGAACCGCGACACGCCCCACATGTGTGAAAAGCCAATGAAAGACAAAACTAAAGGGTTTAAAGGACAAGCTTATTCCGCACCCGATCCTACCCCTGGGTCAACATAGTTACAAAGAGCAAGACCTTGATAGTGGCTTTGTTAACCTGCGTTCAGTGTCCCCAGCCATAGTCCCTGGACTATGGCAAGGACAGGACCCATGGCAAGATACGGCTCCTGGCAGAGTGATGCTCCCCATTCCATTCTTCAAGGAGGCCTAGCGCTATCTTCAAACAAAGCTGAGTTTGCATTGGCCAGTTTCAATAATGAAGGTAAGACCCAGAGGTAAGGAGGCCCAAGATTAGGTCTTCGTAGTGTACTAGTTCACAGGCTCCGAGAGGGGGGGGGTTTTATGATTTATGTAATTTTTATACAAATCCCACGAACGAGCGAGATGAAATTACAGTTGTTTTTCTATTTAGGTTTAAGCAGTACACTGTGCTGAAACACGAACACTGACTTATCCTTAAATACAAATGCTACGTCAAGATGTCCCTAATGGCTAACGTGTAAGGCAAAGGAGGCCTAAAGTCCAGGTCAATTTTCTTTTAGCTGCTTTAGATTGAGATCTCTTCTAATAGTGCGCTATCTTTTGCGACTGATTTATTTCTAATGTAGGTCTCCTGAAGACTGTAGGAAGTGAATAATTTATTGCTGAACAAAAAAATTCCCTTAGGAACAGAGGAAGTGGTGTGATCCAAGGCAGGCATGCTGTGTTGATAATTATACACAAAATCAAGCTTTAAAGGCATATATACCGAAAATTGGTATTGTATATTGGACAATAACGGTAAAACTATATTCTTCCCAACCACCACTGTTAATTTTTTTTGCTGATTGCCCCAATTTCTTTCGATATTCAATCTAAAAATCGTATATTTCAGCTGTCAATCAAGTACTTGCTCTCAAAAACATTCTTCTGTAGTAGTAGTTTACTGTAGCTGGAGGGGAATGGCGGTCAGAGGTTGACAGTTGGAATGCTATTTGCTGTGTGCAGGCTTGACAGTTGGTTTGTTGGAAAAAGTAGGTCGGACGAAAGTGGGGGGGTTAACGGGAGGGGGTACGTTATAAACAAATGTGTGCTTGGATTGAGGCATGCAGTAACGCACGCAAATCAGAAGAAGTGCAACGTACATTTGTTCAATTCTAGAGGAAGATGAGGCAAAGTTCATTTTTTCAGTATAGTGTCCCTCTAACAAGTTTCTTATACATAGAAGAGTTATGTTCATTGATTGGTAACTTAGATTCTCTCACGCGAAAATAAATGAAGCACAAAATTCTGTCTTTTGCCTTGACCATTTTGTGCCTTCAATATCACTAACCATGAAGCCTCAACAGTTAATATATAACAATATTAATGGGAATAGGTTTAGGATGTTATTGTGTTCGAAGTACAGACACACTGTTAACAGATCCCTCATTTTATTAACAGCAATACTGGCCTTCCTGATTTTTTAAAATCCCTTCCTACATCTCTTAAGCAGGATAGTATAACATCTCTTAAAAAGGACAATGGATCCATTTGAAATACACAAAAATCATTTTTCCCCCTCTCTGTGCACTAAATACTGTGTACTGTCTAGAGTACATAAGTCATGAGGTGCCTTGGCACAGTTTTATACGCTGCCTGAATTCCTTCGGAACCACTACTGGCCAGATCTGAGAATTGCGAGATATGGTTGGGCCTTTTCTGATTTTGGGTGCCTTTGGAACAGTGGGGTTGTATAATCCACATAAGCAGTTGGAGAGGGTCTTGTAATACATTGGATTCTGAACTGGTACTAAGCGGATCAATGCAAGTTGGAGCCATCCTTAGTATGGAGGTTAAAAGGCCCTGTCTGACTGTGGATTTGTATGAAATTGGATAAGCTTGGATCAAACTTGATTGGATGGGGGTTTTAAATTTCTCACCACGTTCCGGATGAAGGTTCGAGGTCCGGCATTTTTTCGCATCACTGTATAAGTTTTGACTGTGACCTGGGTACCTATCTACGCTGCGTTGTCGAGTGTACGTAGATCCCGACCCATCATCAGTGGCACTGAGTGGATGACTTGTAGTGCGTAAAACCATAAATAATAGCTTTGCTAAAGATGTGTCCTCTGCCCAAATATTGTCTTTAAGCCATTTTACGTGTCTGGTTAAACGTTCCACACCTCCATTGCTGAGATGGTATTGTGGTGTTAGATTGTGCTTGATTTCGGTTTGATTTAATTGAACGTGCAAAATCCTTGGAAATGATATGGGGGGCCCATTGCTTAATGAGTTCTAAAGCGTAGTCCCCACCTGGCAAACCATCCTTCCAATGCTGTATGACACTTTAGTGGTCCATAAACACATGCTGGGCTACCTCTGGCCTTTTCGAGTATGATCATAAGCTACCAAAACAGTACTTGTGTGTTGGTGCTATGGTTAATTTCTCAACAGGATCTAGTTGGATGTGTGTTCCCATGGACTTCTGGATAATGGCGTCCTTGTAATGTGCAGGTTGCTATCAGTTAAGCATGGTTCACACTGTGAACTAAAGTTCTATTTGGGGTCTATGTCCAGGCCACCACACTGCTTCTCTTGCAATGTTGTTTTTGGTTTTTTTTTCGCACAACCAAATATCCTTCATTGTGCCATTTTTAGAATGATGCTTAGTTGGCTGAAAATTACTACTCTGTGTCCCTTGCAAACAAACCAGGCCTCTTTCCTAGGTGACAACTCGGTTTTACTGAAGTATGGTCTGCAAGATGGTCTGCACAGCAGAAGGCCACTCACCCTGTAAGTAGCGGTCAGGAATTTTGATAAAGGCCTAATTCTGGGATGTGATACAGTCTGATGGTGTAACGGTAAAGACTGGGTGAATTAGCTATTATTGAGGATCATGGTCTTCTTCCTGATCCATTTATACCCTTGGATGGTTTAAGGATAACATGGGACAAAAAATCTGATACTTGTACGTTCCTGGCCTATAGAGGATTTCAAATTGTCTGAAACAACCTAGTGCCATCGATGTGTTTACGAAGTGGGGCGGTGGGTGACCAGCTGCTGTTCGACAGCAAAGCTGTGGAGGGCTGCTGATCTGTTCTCAGAGTAAATTATCCCTATAGGAAGGGATGTGCCATCGTTACATGCTCATATACAGGCTAAGGCGTCATGCTCCCTGCAGATATTTTTGTTGGAGAATGAGAGAGCCTTGGAGGCAAAGCAAACCAGGGTGCTCCTCACCCTTTTGGATTGTGATTCAAACTTGCCCGTAACACGCCCACAGGTGGAAGCATCACAGGAGCAAAAAGTGGGTGGCCATCCCCCCCCCCCCCGTTGAAAATGTGCAAGCATAGGTGACAGAATGCTATGCCTATTGCATGAAGCAGGCAGGTGTGCCACTTCCATTCTGCATCGTTCTTAAGTAAGGCCTGCAAAAGGAGTTGTGATTTCGACATAGGAATGAGAAAATTTGTGAAGGCACCCAAGTCAACTGAAGTCGTGGGTATTTTGCGTTACCAGACGTTGTCGACTAGGCATATTTGAGCATGCGCATGATTCAGAATTTAAGCCGAGGCATATGATTGAAACAAGTCTATTCCATAGGTTGGCTGGTGGTTTCAGTGATATAAAATGTAAAACTTGCCAAATGGCTTTTTTGGTGTGTAACAGCAAATGTCCCATACCAAGACAGAGATTTTGGGGTTACCTATCAACAGTAGTCAGAGAACTTCGCGTGGGTGGTGGGTACTGATTGAAAACTGGGCATTTTAAGTGGCTGCATTCAAAAGGGTAAGCCTTAGACCGTGCTACAGCAAGTGGAATAGTTGACAGGCGATCTGATTACAACAGTGGCAGAGTTTGAAGTTGCCTGATACTTTTCCCACTGCATAACCGCATGTCATCACTTGTAGGATCAGGTTGCTCTAGTATGACCGATGCCTTTGGGGTAGAATGGCAAAATTTACAAAATGATCAGTTTGTTACAGCGCCTGCGCGTTTTCCTTGTGCAGGACACGTTTTATGCCTCCTTTAGATCGGTTTACCACCACAGTTCAAAACATACATTTGATTGGGCTGTAGTTCAGTTTCTGTACCGGAACTGGGGGGTTCAGAATTTTGTGCGGGGCAAAGATTTCTTGCCTCCTGCAGAGCATTTCCATTTGAAGCCCAACTCATGTCTCTTTTGCAAAGTCAGGTATCTGGCTACATTAAGCAGTCTCTCTCTAGTTTAGGATTGGATTTTTTCAATAGATGGCCCTAATCACATTCGTCCTGTAGGGGTCCAATATCTGCAGGGTGCAGCTACACTGACATAGCTAGCAACAGACTGGGCGAATTGGTTCTCCCTCAGCTGCCAGCGCTGTGAAAAATGTACTATGGCCACTATAAGCATTTGGCCAGTTAAAATAGGTTCCAGGGCTTGTACAGCGCTGGGTATGTTAGATATGACTCCAAGGGTGTAAACAATTCTATAGCCCTCTGACCCTAAACGTTCAGTTCATAGGCCCTCTTTCCCTTGGTCTGTGACCCCATCCAGGCCAGAAGCTATAAGTAGATAGAAAACTGTTGTCTATACAGAGATTCCAGGGCACTGCAGGCTCCCACAGGGTTTCAGAGCTCTCCCAGTTCGTTTCAGCCCCCACCTTCAAAGTACAGACACCACTCCCGTACAGATCACATCTTTTATATCAACAATAAGTGCTTCCTGCCTTTTAAAAACTTCCTATATTCCTTAAAGCAGGCTACGTAAAAATATTCTATAAAAGGACAATGTACTCCATAAATCAACACACCAGTGCTGTGCCATAACAATTAGCTTTCTTCTTCCAAATAGATAGAACACTGAAACAAGTACTATGCGTTTGCCCAGCTACCCTGTGAATTGCGCGTATATAAAAAAGCTTCCTCAGATTATGCTCCATCCGCTCTGTGTATTTCGTAGTGCAGGTCCACGCGTAGGGTAAGATCTTGGAAGCTGTTTTGATCATATTATCTGGGACAGCTGAATGAGCACTTTAAACTAGGATCACTGGACACGTTTCTCTCTAAGTATTGTATATCGAACCTGGCATGCTTAGATGTTGTGAAACTACAACTCCCAGCATTTTGCAACCAAGCATGCTAAACTCCCACACTGAGTTTGGAACTGTCCAATTAGAAGACGTGCATCTGGGCAAAGACTCATAGATTTCACATGTCTTGTAGATGTACTTTATACAGTACAACAGTCGTGTGTCACATGTTCATAAAAAACTATTTAAGCAACAATCTTCAATTAGAAACCCCATTCTGCCCATCTATATTTCCTTATATGGCCCCCATAATTCAATTTGTCCAAAATCTATCAAAATGCACCGGAATTATGATGGTGGCAGTGGTGCACATGCAAAAAATAATACAAAAAAAAACAACTTCTTTTTTTTATAGGTTGGAGGCATAGTTTAAAACATGATTGTTGCCAAGTGTCAAGTTAATTCCAGAAACACTATCTTTTCTGGCTGAAAATCACCCCGCTACACAGTCTCTTCATTTGCCAGAGAAAGATGCAGTTCATAAAGTAAACACTTCCATGTGTGCTTCCAGATTAACCCAATTTTGCCACGTTACATTTTGTCTTGCCTTTCTAACCTGCTATGCAGATAACCCTCTTCCAAAGTACTGCGTATTGGCATTTTTTCTGTCGTGCATTTCTCTAATTCTTACTCATCGTTCCATGTATTTTTTGGTAATATTTCTCAAAACATGACTTGCAGTAGGGATGGCATAGGAACTCGAACTCGCAACCGAGGTTCGAGCCGAACTGTTCAGTTCGAACGGACACGGACTTCCGAACTATCTGGACGCGGACCTTTCGATATTTCCCGGACTTTCGATGATTTATCGATGTGTCGAACGTGCGACGTTGAATCGGCGAGTAAATTTTAAATGGTAATCTAGGAGCGGAACATCGAAATCTGCGAGTAAAGTGCTCCATTAAAGCTATAGTGCGCAACGCATCGACTCAACTGCGAGTAAAAAGTCCATGTTACATCGAACATCGAGCGCGACAGCTCGAAAGTAGCGCGTTGTAGAGTGTTAAAATGATTTTACGAAAGTCCTGGATATGGAACATGCTCCACCAGACCATTCCTAGGTCCACAGCCATTTAATAGAGTTACCATTAATATTTATTTAGTGTATTGAGCTCGAACTTTCTTTCGTTATTCTATTTGCCTCCCATAGACTTAATGGGCCGTTTCGAACTTTCGAACTTTACACGTTCGAAAGGTTTCGAAAATCGGGATCTGACGAACTTTCAATAGTCTTCGACCACTCTTAGCTTGCAGGCTCCATCTGTGTTAGATATGTCCAGTTTTTTAATTGTTATTCAACAAGCCAAAAATTTACTTGTCAGATCAGAAAGTCCAACAGAAGCCCTCAGTTTGAGCACAAATTTTGACCCAGCCAGGTGGTATTATGGGACTGTCTAGGAGTTGTAGTTTGCAAACACATCTGGGCCAGGTTGGACATCCCTGTTGTAGACTATCCCACTCCCCCTAGCATAAACTCCTAAGCAGAACATGAACTCTATAATCATAAACCCATTCCAAGGAACATGGCTGTAGTTCTAGCAGTTATAATTAATACTTATTCAGGCTTCTTGCCAGAGATATAATAAATAAAAGGGATCCTCCAGCATGGCTGTTTGGTTATAACCATTAGTAACTGTGTTCTCTTTCTCAAAGCCACTTGAACCAATACAGTGAGATTAGAGTGAGACAACGCGTGAATTGGCCATTGATACCTTAAAGTCTCTATTAAGTAGTCTACTTTCCTAGCAATTTCATCCATGTGTAAATGAATCCAGCAACCACAGCATGTGCACAACCCCGCCTAGATATACATTTGACTATGAAACATAGATACACCTTTAATATGTTTTAAAATCAGGTGTTTGGACATTGCATTCAAATGCCCCGCAAAACTGCCAGTTGTTCATTCTTGAATTTTGAATGTAATGATGGTGTATTTCATATGTATATGGATGGTCAGATTAAGGAGAAATATTATGTAAAAAGCAGTTAAATAATCCAAGTACCTGGGCAGGGATGTAGAATTGTTATTTTTACCCTCAACTATAATCTATGATGAGAATCAGCTTAAGAAAACTGCTTCTCAGTGCTTCAGCACAATTATACATATAGGAAAACTGCAGGTGAAAAATGTAATTGCTGGGTCCTAACTGAAAGTTTTAAACTCCTGCCCAGGTCTTTTCATTTTAAAAAGCGTAACCTTTTACATTGTAATGTCCTTTAACGCTATATTTCCTCCTCTACTGTTGCTCTGACATTATGAAATAGTCTTTATTTTACTGTTTTAATTGGCATAGTATGTCTTGTTTGGATTTTGTTATCGGACGTGACTTGCTATAAGTAGGTTTAAGGCCTGTGAAATAGATGACGCATGGCTTATTGGAATCCACCTAATGAACAGCCTGAATGTAAATCAGTTCCCTAGAACATTGTGTCCCAAAAGGGGAAAAGCTCAAAACCACAAGCTTTTTCATTTAAAGCGGAACGGACCATACGTGTAAACAAAATACTTCTCATTGGAAATGCTGACAGCAAATGGATATTAAAACTTCCAAACAGTACACACTCTCAAAGAAAAACATTTGCCACATTACTTATCCTTCCCAATATATTCAATGTGGGAATGTTGCATACTTTGCAACCTGTTCTTGCCCTATTATAAGGTTAGGCGAAGTTACAAATACATATGCTTTGAAGAGAATTACGAATCTTCAATCAGCCATTTCTAAGTGCATAAATACATGCTTTCAAACTATTGACCATCCGTTTAAGGACCTAATAGTGTCCGTTATGGTCTCAGTCCCTGGTTGATAGTTGATAGGAAGAGATTCTGAACTCCTTCCCCCCCTGAACTTGTCTTTTAGCCAAAGTTTAAGGGTACTCTAACCCCCAAAAAAGAGAAGGGAATCTCCATTAACCCTAAATGCTATGTTTAAAACACCCAAAGTTACTTTACACGCTTCGTTCCATTGTTCATGCCTCTTTGCTGCTTCCGGACAGCCGCTAAGGGTTCCACAGGGATCCTCTCAGAGGAACGGATTACACCACACTTCAGTTTCCGGATTTTCATTAGGCCCTGGACATGCCTTAAGTCACAATACCTGAGTAAACCATGCTTGTGGTGTCGCATTATTAACCACCGACGTAAGCACGTAACCCCGAAAGCAATTTTATATAAAGATAGCGGTTACCCATTGCAGCTATGGCTGCCCTAAAGTCCCTGCCCGGAGATTGGGGTAACTTCTCAGTGGTGTGTGGTTTGTGTGGTGATGGGAGTAGTAAGGTGTTGGTGCAGCAGGGTGTGTTGTGCGTGTCCGCAGGAACGGTGGGGGGGGGGGTTTACACACAGAGAGGAGACTGGGGGTGCTCCTGATGAAAGGATTTGTTAAGTTGGGATGTTGCTATAGGTTAGTTAGCAAGTATAGCAATTCATTACACTTTGGTTTTCTTTTCCATACATGGATGTGTCCCGCCATCGATGGCATACAAAGACAATAGAACACAATAAGAAAGATAGAAAGAAACAACATTTAAGTTGTTTTGATGTACCATTGCTTTTCGTTATGTGAACTGTCATGCTCAGCCTTCAGTATATGTAAAAAAATCATCGCACATCAGACTGGTCCCTGGCTTCTCCTTAACATTTACCTGTTATCATTGGGACAGAAGCAACAGATCAATGATTAATTGCATCAATAACTTCACTCTCTTGGCCCACTGGCGACACTGGAATCCATTTTGTTCTGAGCATGATCTCTTGGGAAGGTGGTGCTGACCCTTAAAATCAATAGAAGTGCTAGTTGGTAGGATCATTTAAGCTACTTTTGCTATTGAAACACACATGTTGCCTCTTTCCAAGACAAAGTTGGCCTGGTGTTTCCCAGGGGGAATTGGTTGTGCTACTAATTTGCAGCACGACGTTTTTCACCACAGTATAGCAGCCTTGAGTTTCATTAGAATTTTCCAAACCTGTGCAATTTTAAATATATATTTACTATATATATTAGTATTGTAGGATATTTTTACAGAACAAATCCTTATGAAATTGATGAAAATAAATAGAAAACTCTTTCAGGTAAACTGTCATATAGGGGGCAATTGCTCCAACAGTCCACCCAATGCTTCCATGTGATATTGTGTTATTGTGTGGAAACAGTGCTGGGCACTGGGCAGAACAATTTGCGTTTATTTCACGCTAATCATGTTTGTTGAATGGGGCTATTACAAAAATCCCAAAGCAATGCTGCTACTGACCCACTCCCCCAATGCATTGGCATATTATGAAGTCTTGCTACATGGAGGAGTCGAATTGATGACAAGTAGTAGGGTTTATAGACTGGAGTAAAAAAAAAAAAATCAATCAAAATAAACAAAATACCTTCCCTATAAGAAAGAGCCGAGATGAGGGAGAAAAGCATATTTCTTTTTATATCCATATTTTTTTTTGTTCATATTATGCATTTTTATCCAAAATATAAAAATACCCAGCCTACGGAGCAAAATAGGAGTTAAAGTCACGCTAACCAGTAGAAAACCGGGTTAGCGGTGGACTTTAGCTCCGTATTAGCGTTGGCTGCACGGTTAGCAAAATCACACCCGCGCGTCCGAAGCTGCGATTAAATATCCTCTACTGGGATTTACGCACATTTGCAAACGCGATATTAAATCGCAAACAGGACCAGAGCAGGTAGTGGCTTTTGGGTACATGAGCCCTGATCTTGTGCTCCTCAGCAATTCTTTCATGTAGAGGCACTTAATAATAAATAAGTAGAAAAGAGTAACATTAAATAAAATATAACAGAAATTACTAACACTAATAATAATAAACTAATAAAAATAATTCTGGTGCCTTTATATAAACAATTATATAGCTATGTCTCTTTATTCATTTTCCTGGAGGGATTTGTGGCTATTAGGATCTTTATCTACAATATTCCAATTTTTGTAGCATTTTTGTGAACTTATTATTTGCCAGAAAAAACAATTTTTTATACTGAATATTAAGTGAGAGAGAATGTCGAAAATCTCTTATTTGGGGAACCTTTGTGGTTAGCCAGTTTTTTAGTCATTAGTTTTGAGTTATTGTAAGCGTATGTATGCTATAGTTCGTTGTTCTCTAGGGAGATAATTAAGGTCTAATTAGTAATAGTGCAAAATTGGGTTAAGTGAAATGGTTTCTAAAGAGGTCTGTCAGGAAATTTGTGAGTTGTTTTTTTTTTTGTATTCCAGAGTTTTGTATTATACAGGACCACCAGAGTGAATCCATCGATCCCCATTTCCTTCTTGCATCTCCGAAAAGACATTTTTCTATGATAGAGAACTCTTATAAGATCTCATCTTGAGTAGTACTTTGCAGGTTCTTTTGGGCACCAATGGTTCTACTAGAGGAAGCTAGAAGAGAATCCACATGTACAGCAGAGGTAAGTAAACAAACATATACCAATATAAGCAGATATATGCTTATATAACACAGGAGATATTCTGTGAATATAGATGTATATATAAGCATTGTGAGTAAGACAACTGTCTATTTATCTATTTATCTATCTATTTATTATCCATCCCATCACATCTCACTTGTGATCAGTTTTTTTCTTACAGATCTATTTCTTAAGAGTTGATGGTTTTCCACTGTCAGATCACTTTATGGCTATTTAGTATTGTGCTTTAAATAAATGTAAAGTTGCACCTGACAACACATTTCTGTTTGTTGAATCACATCAATATCCACTTCCCTCAACCTCATAATTCAGGGTAAGTGCTGATAGATGAAAATGCATTACCCACATGAGACATGAGAATGTGATAGAAGGTTAAAACATGATAGCTTGTTATTGGCATACTGGTAAAGTGAGGTCTAAATTTAAGATTTAATGAATTTAAATGAATTTAAATGAAGCCAAGCAATATATAGATGCTTTTGTAGAATGTTTTTAAAGATGCATTAGATTATCACTACTTTGTTTCAGAAGATAGCACTTTTAAATGATGAATGAAAAATGGAAACAAGTAACCCCCCACATACGTGTCCATACCCTAAAATCGGTACGACTGCCCATCAACACCCTTATTGATGACAGTCAGTTTCATGTATGGGCCATTTAGTTGGGCATCCTGAGATTCGACCTTATTATGGAACAATCCTCTCCATTTCGCCACTTTGGCGCAGGTGTATGGGTGTTTCTTTCTTGCTGGGTACTCCAAGCTTGCAAGGGGAATGTGTGGCCTGAAATATTTGCACAGTTGATGGACAACCATAACATTTTTTTACTTTGCTTTCATAGTAAGAGGGAAACCTCATGATTATCTACATTAGACATTAAAGGATAACTGTATTGCCCTCAATGATTTTTTTAAAAATAATACTTTTAAAAAGAGGTAAAGGGTTGCAGCCCCTCCCCATATAGTTTTTCTGATTTCGAAGCCTCTCTCTGCTTCAATTAGTCATGCTGGGAGAGGGGGCATAACATTCTGTCTGCCTGTAACTGTTCACTCAAAGGCTAGCTAAGGAAACCACACTCCCACCCCTCTTGGTCGCTTGATTATGTAGGCTGTAATCCTAGAGCACCAGAACATTCAAGTTTGTTTACTGGCAGAGAAGAGGAGAGAGGATTGTAACCGACATTCCCACCAGCCAATGCAAATGATGTTAATCATGCCGTGGGCGTCTAGGAGGCGGCTTTTAGCACTCATTTGCTGTGTGACATATAAGGAGGCAGCACGTTGTAAAAGTGATTTCGAGTGTGGAGTGTGGACATGTAATGGGGGTGATATTGTTTTTTTTTTCATTGTTGCCTTTATATGCAAGTTTTTTGTCTATGTCCTTTATAGGAACACTATAGTGGGAAAAAACGACTTATTGCCTTAATCCGCCCATGTCGCTTCCACACTGCCATAGGTGTAAGCGATCAAAGATGGAGAGAATGTAGGAAACGCCTGAGGTGTGGATTGGAGAGCTGTCAGGCAGGTGCGCTCTTTAGTGGTCCATATTCACAGGGGAAAGCACAGAATTTTGGAGAGGGAATCCTGAAAGTGAAATGTAGCCATATTTTAGTCATGCCCCTTTCTGGAAGCCACTACAATGTACCAATGTCCAAACTTTTTGTTATCTGAAAATACTCCCCCTTTATTTTAAAATAGAAGGATTAAGGACCCCTTTAAAACCCGTGGAATGCAAATTTGTGATACTGAGGGTTTATGTTAGAAGTTGGACCGGACAACGGGATTTACTGAATATCGGCAATGTATGCATAGGGCCACGATTTGAGTAATAGGGAACAATTGTCCTGTCTATTGCCCGCAGCAGCAAACTTCTGATCTATTTTCTCAGAATCGGATTGTGCGTTGGCGACCTCAGTGGCATGTATTTGTTTAATTTCTGAGTTGTCCCTGACTGTAATTTTGTGTGGGTTGTGTTTCAATGTGATCTCACAAGCAGGGAAAGATATCAATGACATTCCTAGGCCCCATCACAATATATATTATCTCACCACTTGCTAAAAGTTAAACAAGGGGTTTTTAATAATACATTTTTTTTTTTTTTAAGTATTTGCAGATTCATAAATCTCTCCGCCCCATTGGCTTTTTTTTTATAGTGGAGGGAACGGTCGTCTATCAGTGCTTTATATAAAGGGCATAGGACCTTCAGTTAAAGGGCCATTTATGGAGGCCCTAGCATTTTATATAGAGCACTTGACAAGATTGAGAAATTCAACGAAAAGAAAAAGAAATTAAGCCAAAAAGGTTAAAGGTTAGAGGTTTTCATTATTTTTTTTATAATGTATGCAAGTGTGCTGATAAATGATATTGTATGGGGCTAGGAATGTGCATTGATTATCTTTTCGCTGTTTGTATGAATTATTGAATCAGATCAGTAGCAACTGCATAATTAATTGTAATTTAGGAGTGCTTCTACGTCCTTCTATTTTATGATCTCAAAGCAAACTTAAATTAATTTGGGACGTCTTTGCACACATGCGCACGAACGCCCATTGGTAATTATGGACCATTGGTAATTTATGTGTGATGTAGGAGGACTAGAACTCGAACCAAATTTGAGCGAACTTTTATGAGTTCGGACGACACGCAACAATTCAAATTAGTTCGGTTTGAACTACTTCGTTCCCGGACTCGGGGGACTATTTTGAAAATCCTCGAACGTTCGAGGAATTTCGAATGTACTAGGATGCTTCTTTATCTGTAGCAGGTATGGAAGATATGTGTGCTGGGTTCAACAAAGAAACTAATTGCTCTATCTGCCTGCCCTCTACCTGATCTTGGGGTATTCTGGGTTTAAAATCTGGAACCAATCAGAATTATAACAATCAGACACAAGAGTGTGCTTTCCGCAAGTGCAATCTCAAAGCTTGCCATGATAGTTGGTGCCACCAGTACATATGATATCCTATTCAATACAGTATTTCTTTTTGGGCCCCAAACTCTATTTAGTAAGAGTGTTAAACACGGTGGGTTTGTGCTGACATCAGGTTCACAAGTACTGATAATCATAATTTACTGTAAACAAAATGCAGGGAGCCACCCATTGCAGCGAGCACATCAAAGAAGATCAAGGTGACCACACCCTCCACGAAGGAGAGATGAGCAGGGCCTTAACAAAATCACAGCTACTGATAATATTTGTGTGCTCGACCCGCACTGGACTACAGTTTATTCCCCCCATTAGCCATTTATTGGAGTGTGTCAAACTGAGAGCGGAGGTTGGATGCCACTCTTGTTGTATTAATTTAAGTATTTTCTGAAGGAATTCTATAGCCTACGTTGACAAACCAGACTTGGGAGGAGTTGGTCCCATCACTACATAAGGTATGAATGTAGATTACCTGAAAATATTTTTTAAGAGGATGAGTACTGTAGGACTAAGGTGACCTTTTTATTATGGCAACAGTTAATTTTTACAGACAAGCTTTAGAGAGATACACTTCCCTCTCCTCAGGTCAAGCAGTACTAAGAAATACAGGGTACAGGTTTAGAGGGTGGAGGGTTCGGCCCAACTGTTGCCATGTCCATGCCTGTTTGAGACTCTGGGCGTCCTAACACTCTTAGCCCCTGCAATCACGCCCTTAACACTTGGTGTGCTAATTGGATTTTCCAGGGTACATAATTGCCCACAGATTCTTGTACAAGTCATTCTGAATTGAGAAGCCCGTCAGATGACTAGCGACGTCTTTAGCAACTAAACTTCAAGTTCAGTGATCTCATTGAATACAACAGTATATACCAGACTGGATGAATGAGAACTTCACAAGCTCGTACCTAATTTCATTCTCAATATATGTGTAGTGAGTGTCGGAGTCTTTTGTGTAATGCATAAAGTTATTTATGGTAACCCTCGAAAAATAAACATTGAATGTTCGACAACCTCGAAAATACGATCAGAGACTCAAAAGTAGTTCTTGAAATTTTCGAGGGTTATCAAACATTCAGTTATTGAAGGGTTAACAAAATAAGTTTGTACATTCAGGAACCCTCAAAAATACATTCTAAACCCTGAAAAGTACTTCGTTTTCAGATTTTTGGATCAGATTTTCCAGGACGAAATCCTAAAAGGAAACTTAGGCGTTTCGGCCATCTCTGGTGAAGGATCAGATCTGACGCAGTAGAATTACAAATTACAAAGGACTATCAGAGTTTTTCGGGGGGATCATTTCTAGTTTTGCTATATTTGAGTGTTGAATTTTTTGGCTACATGGAGGGTAGGGTGTTGGCGCACCAAGTCTAAACATTTCATTTTTTTACTAGATATTAGTACAGGGAATACTTATTTTAAAAACTTTTGGAATCTAATGTTGGAATATGTTCTTTGACTTTGAGATGTGATTGTCTAGACACAATAACACATTCTTTCTGTTTCACCTTTCTTGCTGGATAATGTTTTCAAATCACAAAGTTTAATTTAGACCTTGTGGTTATACTGGATCAAAAATAAACTTGCTCTGTGATATATGAAATAGAACTCTGGACTACGGAATAAAGACTTCATCATTTCCTGTGGCTCAGCACATCAATAAATCTAGAAAAAAGAGACCCCACATTCTTAACCATTCTACATAATAACAGCAGTTATTACAAATATGTCTGCTGTATATAAAATTAGCAGTTTTTCTTTCCCCCCTTACAGTCGAAGGTTATTGCTTTAACTTTTTTTTAGGAGACTAGGAACGCAAGGAAATATTAACAGCCACTGGATTTATGAAAGGAAAATAACAAGGTCATTTCACCATAAAAGCATATTAGAAAATATCTACAGCTTAAAATATTTTCAAATGTATGAGAAAATATAAAAAATAAAAGTATGTGTGTTGAGTGTGGGTGTAGCGGGGTGTTAGGGGGGTCATCCAGAAGCATAGATTCTTCCAAAATCATTTGCGACTTTGCTTACGAATGCAATCATTAATAGAGTTTCACTCTAGAAACACAGAATTTGGTCCATATCAGTAAGTTTTCTACTGGAAAGGAGGTTAATATTCCAGTTACATGAAACAGTGATGATCTCGACAGTTAGTATATTTTATCAGTAGCTTTAGAAATGTTCATTCCCTTTTCAATTCATGGCATGTCAGATGAGATTGTCTGAGAAGCACGCGGGGTTGTGTGAGTTACTTGCAATTTACATTGTTTCCTCTCAACCTTTTCTGAGGATATGAGATGGTTTTTTCTTTTCTAAGATTTTAAACTTCAGAATGGCCCATAAGGTCAAAACTTTACTCTGTAAGAAAAGGAATATGGTTGTGTGCCAAGTCACAAAGAGGCAGGGCTAACAATATATCATAATAACGCATGGATGCCTTTATAGCCTGATGTGATGTTGATTTTTGTATTAGTAAAGTCCCTTTAATTGTGAATGTAAAAAAAACATATCAACATCCCTTATGTGTTATCCACACATGTGAATGTTAATGTATGTAATTGTACATCCTCTATATGTTAAATGTTACGTGAAATTTGATATAAAACTATTCATATGTACTTACATCCCACTGTTAATAATTAAATGTGCAAGGGGGACAGAAATTAGGGTTACAGCATAACTCCTGGTAAGATTTAAAGGGGAACTAAATTTTTCCAGACAACATTGTCCAATAGATATAGCACACAGTCATAAAGATGCAACAAGTTGTCTCGCTCCTCCTTTAGCTGTGGCGTATGAGTGATTTATGAAATTAACCTGTGGATACTAGGGGTCGGATCCCATAATCCACTTAGCTGGCGATACCCAGTTAAGTGTATGCAGAACACTTCACAGCTCTGTACTGCTTAACAGATCAACACAGAATGGAGCGTCCTTGGCTGTAAGCTTCCAGAAGCTGACAGACAAAAAAAATTGTAAAAAAACATTGCTCACATATTAGAATTTAAAAGCTGCCATTTAACAAAGTCAGCACAATCTGTGGAAGGACTGCACACTTGGATAGATTGATGAACTTGCTGGATAAATATTACCCTTGCTCATCATCTTACAGTGACTCATATTCTTTCCTCTCACACTAAGTAGAATAGTACCAAGTAACGTAATATGTGAATTTCTCTCAGAAAACATTTAGGCAATCAGTAGCACAGTTCGATCTGTAGGCACGTCAGATATGGCCAGGCGATCTAATATAAAAAGTGTTACAATATATTATGTGTGAGATGTTGATGCATGGCTGTGTGGGTTATTATTTGTCCTGAAGATCCAAATTCCTGTCTTCCCTTTTCCTTCTTTTTTTTTTATCTTCTGCTTTTTTGGGACGTATCTCCTCCCACAGTTTTTGAGATACAGATATGAATTCGGTACAGTCATGTGGAGGAAAATGCACCATACAAGTGTATACTTTTACACGAGCTGTTAATTAGTTCAGCCCAGAATAGTGAGTCATCACCTGCCCTGGAATGGGTTTGTGGGTAATCTCCTCCTAGATACCAAGAACTAAGTCCGAGTAGTAATCAATATCTGGATTTTCGAACTGTGCTATTGTTAACATGTTGCTGCAAAATGTTTTTACTGGAATGTTTGTATAATCATACCTGGACTGTTTAAACCAAAAAGGACAGAATTATTATCCCATTGCAATGTATTTCTCAGTTGGGACTGCACTTGTTAGTAACAGACCTGATTGAGTGAAGGCACTGACACTTATAATAACAAAATTGTCCTGCACTACCAAAACAGACACAGGCTCAAATCTTCAGTTACCACACAGGTGGCGCAACACACGCCCTCAATGTTAGCACAACTCAGGGTTACACAGTCATAAACACAAAAATTATCCCCCAACAATAACAGGTAACACACCCCAACACCACCACACCCTCCATTACATAGCAACCATAACTAATAAAAATATATATATTTAATCAGAATGAATTAAAAATCTAAATATCCTCTATTTCCGTAGCAAGATTATTGAATTAAACCCGCAGCACAGACAGACACACACATTCCCTTCTAACTGCAGCCTTCATGCCAACATTCAAACTTTATACTTTCCTTTCTAGTTTGGATTTGAAAAATAAAGAAATCCCCAGTAAAGCTATAGTATTAATGATAGCTATAGCTGGCATTAAATACTTACGTGGGGTGATTTTCACCCAAGCCGTGCACCTCTGGTAAATCCCATACGGAGATTTGCCCAGCAGCATTTGCGGCTTTGGGTGAATCTCCCTATTGATGTCCTCTGTTTCACAGTTTAGCAACTTTTACACTCAAGTCAATGCTACCTTCTGTGAATCCACAATATATACATGGCACTGTCCTGGAAGGAAAATACGAATATGGTACATAACCAATTGAGGAGCCACCACCTGTAGAAAATAGAAACGATGCACGACAGGAGAAAAAAAGCACGGTAATAGGACAGCTTCTATTCTATTTTTGTGTATTGCACTTATATATGACTTTATTATTATTACGTATGTAGGGGGTTATTTAGCTCAATATACCGGTATATTGATAGATTAGGTTCAGGGACCCATTTATATGAATGTTTTA
Source organism: Hymenochirus boettgeri (assembly GCA_019447015.1). NCBI lineage: Eukaryota > Metazoa > Chordata > Amphibia > Anura > Pipidae > Hymenochirus > Hymenochirus boettgeri. Next base: position 18,720 of record JAACNH010002795.1, read on the forward strand.
TCCACATTTTGAGTCGAGGGGTTGTATTTTTAACTGTGCGTTTTCCTATGTTTGTGGGTGGGGATGTGTTTACTTTAGCTGTGACCCTCCCAATGATAAATGGGGTTTTAATGCCATCACATCTTAAAGGGCATGTCCACCCAAAATTTAACTTTTGATATGTGGTAGGGCATGCTCCCCCAGCCCAACCGCATTAATATAATGTTAGAAAGTCCCCGATCTTACTTACCTGCCCTCTCTCCTACGCTGCAGTGTTCAGGCCCTCTGCTTGCATGGAATTGAAAGCAGGGGGCGGACCGGCAGCCGGTCCGTGATGGCTGAGAGGCAGGGAGGGCTGCACTGAGCATGCCTCAACCTTGATGAGGTTGAGGGAGTCTCAGGCACAGCATGAGTCCACACTGCTCCTACACAGCAGTTTCCTGGACTTGGAGGGGCACAGCAGGGAACTATTGAGCAGGAATGTAAGGAAGGATTGTTTTAAACTACTGATGTGGCCAGTAAGGGGTTTAAATTTTTTTGTTTTGGGGGTGGACATGCCCTTTAAGTGTCTTAATTACTTTTTGTTTAATGTTTAATTGTGAATGAGAGCTGCCCATATTATCGTGCCTTTTTCTCCTGTAGGTGCATCATGCTACTTCTGTAAAGAATACTTCATAACTAAAGGGGCATGTATAAAGGAATGTCTACCTTCTTTCCAAGCAAGAGTTTTAATGACACATTTCTGTAGGATTGATCAGACCATGCCTCCTCAAGTCCTATTTGTCCCTGATCTATGATATTTATCCTAGACTACAGACCTTACATGGAATTGGCAGGGCACTGAAGTGGAAAGTGAAGTGATGAGCATGTGTTCACTCAGTTCATCAATGGAGACCTGCAAGTACTGTTTACATTAAAAAGCTTTTTACCGGATGGATGCTTTATACACTTATTTTACAAATATTTTTTTTTTTTCTTCCTAGTAAAAATGTCTTATTAAACAAGTAAAACTGTATATTAATAATAAAAGGAATCTTCAGCTACATTCCCATGCTCTGCACTTTAGAAAACAGGAATAGTCTATAAATAAAATGTTTCCATGTCATTTTGTTCCAGACACTATTCATACTTTAGAATCATAGCTCCATAATTAAATCTTTAGTAATGTGAAATATGCTGTTTAAAAACACTACCCTAATACTGCATTTTGCAATTTTACATTCTGGAGATATTTATCCACATTAAATGTGTGCTGATCTGTTCTACTTTTTAAGGACTTATAATACATCTACTAAAGCAATGGAATGTGCTCTTAAAATCTTAAATGTATCTTCATTAAATATTTAGATGTATATTATATCCTTTTGAAATTGATGGGAATGAATGTTTTGTTTTGTTTAGGGTTTTCTTACAAAATGTCAGTAAGATTTTTTGTGGCGACCCCTTTCAGATTCTTTTTTTTATCAAAGAACAAATACTTACGGTATATAAGAAAAAGTAAATTATTATGTATAAGTAGGACACCAGTCACGTAATTTAGGTTGGATCCCCTCTCTACTTAGATTTCTGTGTTGGGGAAAGTCAGCCAATTGATGTCATCCGCCACTCCAAAGGAATTTTGTCACAAAAATGTTGATGTTGTTTTGTGTTGAAACTAAAAAATTGTCAGGAGACTTCCAAATTGTCATTGTCGAACCTTGAAATTTCACACCAAAATTCCATGCCCAAACCAATGTTTCAAGGCAGAATTTTGGTTTGTTGAAATGTTGTTGGACCTATGAAAAAGAAAATGAAAGAATTCTCAATTGTATTTATTTTCAAGTGTTAGTTATGGTTGCCATACAGAAGAAAAAACAGAGGATACATATTAAAAACACATGCATCAGTTATGCGTTTAATGCAATCAGTTGTGGTCCTGGGAATTAAAAGTATGAAGAGGGTCTACATTGGTCGTTCTTGTGACGCAGAAGTAAAAAATGTAACGTTAGAAAATTAACAAAAGTGATGTAAACGTGAAACCTCATTGGTATCTAGAGATGATAACCTAGCAAGCTTTCAGAACCTATTGTTCCTTTTTCAAGCTGATTGTTGTACAGCACAGTTACCTAACAATTTAAAACTGTTTTCAAATGCTTTTTGCTATAATTGAGCTAACGTGGCTGTATCTATCCCATGTTAGTCCATGGGGAAATTAAATTCCCTGCAATTACAGTAGGATATTGTAAAGAAATGTGGGGTCTGCAGTGTTCAAGGGTATTCAGAAAAATGTGTATGGTGGTGTATTGGGGCATTGAATAATGCCGGTATAATAAGGGTATATCCTCAATTAGACAATTAAGCATGAGGAATCTCCCCTTCTTTTCTTTCAGGTGTGCTATTTGTACTGTAAAGGACAACTCCACCCCTCATAAAAACATCTTTTAGAAAGAACGGCCTCTTAAATATATGGTGATATATCATAATTTCCCTATGAATTCATACTGATTCCTGCTATGCTTCTGGAGGCCTCATGGAAACTGAGCAATTTAGAAACCTGTACTGAGCGGTACTGAGCCTGGGCATGCTCAGAAGAGGCAGATAGGGGATTAACATTCAGTCATTGGCTGTGATGTCAACTGTCAATCATAACTGACAGTTATTAACTGGAAGAACCAGGAAGCAGAACTGGGACACAGGACATTGCGCAGGATTTGGTTAGACTTATATATTTCAGATTTCAAACTATTACCGTTTAGGGTTTGGGGGGTGATTTGCCTGTATAAAGTTTTCATTTCAGGGCTGGACTTGCCCTTTAAGGATTTATGAGATATAAATAGACCCCAGTTTTCTTATTTTGTCTCATCGCTGAGTATATCTGGGTATACCGTTTGTTTAAAAAATCAGTTAGGATGTGGAGGAAAAATGGGTTCTTGTATGTGGGTATGTATAATTATTTATAAAGCGCCACTGGGTATGCAGCACTGTACATTTAAATACAGAGTATACAAACGAGGAAAAGTGCAAGCAATATACAGATAATAAAAATTAAATACAATTCACGATAAGTGCAGTGTGCCTTGACACATTAGGAATGAGATCCTTGCCCTGAGAGAGCTTACAATCTAAGTGGGTGGGACAAACTACAGATAAAAAGAAATGTTGGGTGATTTTCCTCATACAATTTAAAGGCTAAGGAGCATTTTTGGTAGGAATAAAACCCTAACATTATGTCATAAACATATTAACATTTAGATGATAGATGTCCAGTCATCGTAGTGCATATTATGCAAGAAAACTTCAGACATGTAAAGTTTAGCTTAATTTTAACATCATGCAAAAGCAACATTCCTATCTATAAATTGCATCAATATGATTTATAACATAGCTTTTACAGTGTTAAAATGATATTGAACAATCCACGTACTCCTATGCATGTTTATACCAGCCTGGTGGATGAGTTAACAAAGCAAAAACATTTAGAACAACAAATAAAAAAAAAAAACCTTGGAAAGACAGGGATCTTTTCCCCATCCCTCAATACGGGTCGTTAAAGTTCAAGTAAGTGGGGGAGGTGTTAGTTTCCAATCATCCATATTCTATAATCTTTGTGGGGGAGCAGTGGTTTTTCCTTCGAAAAAAGGGGTTGGGGCGGTGGCCAAGATCTTTGAACGGGTTTTACATGTGCCTAAGTAGGCGTAGAGGTGGGTGTTGGCACTTGGTAGTATGCAATAATTGTAATGCATGGTTATCTATCACATGTACTTATTAACCAAAAATATGACCCATTAGGCTTTAGTAATGATTTTAAGGATTTACGTTAAGGGTATCTCCACTGATAAAAGTCACCTGGGTTGAAGGATAGATATGTGTAAGGTGGATATGTACCTACAGTATCCTGTGCATGCAGGGAAATGTCCGACCGCGTTCTAGGCATGCGCAGAAGTGAGAGGATCCGGCGGGACGCGTCTGGGAGACGGGGTGGTCGAGCACACACACACACACACACCACACACACACACACACACACACACACACACACACCACACACCCACCAACACACACACACACACACACACCACACACACACACACACACACACACACACACACACACACATCACGCTACTGAGTCTAATGGAGGAATTAATCACTGACCATCACAGCAGCTTGCTGACTTCACTAATTAATGGAGTATATCAGGTACTATCTTTTCTCTCCCCACTCCCTCCATACCAGATTGCCTCATATTCCCAGCATCCCCTGAAATCAATCATTGATCAATTTTTCAACCATCCCTCTCAGAGTTAGACACAAAAAAAATCTTATTAAAACAACAAAGAGTCCCCCTACTTACAGTAGTGTGGGAAGAGGGTTTTAACTTTTTTCCCCTGTCTCTTCTGCATGATCAGCTGTAAAAATGAACTTAGAGAGTCAGGGGAAAGGATTTCTTACTGCAGCCAAGTGGGTGTGTCTGCTACCATGATGATGCACATTGAGTGACAGCACTCTCAGCACAGGGGAGACAGCACACCCAGGAAACCTGCACAACTTTCCCATGCAGCTGCAATCAAACGAAAGGGAATTTAGGGAAAAAAAGGTAGGGGGAGGGTTGGGGGATGGTGTGTACTTTAAAATAAAACCCCCAAAAATGCTTTTTCTCAGTGGAGATACCCTTAAAGGGTAACTGTGGTCTCCATTACAAGTGCTCTCTTCAAACAAATCTCCAATATCTCCAATATTGTGTTATTGGATTGTAAACTTTAGTTCCTGGTCTGTCCTGTCTGTTTGAGTCTCTGTGACAGCCACACGATGTGGTGGTGTAAAAGACCCACCCTCAAAAATCAAATATTTCTGAAGCTAGTTTCAGACCTGCAACCATTCACTGTCCATTCTCTACATCTGGACAACTTGTGGAAGAAAAAGTTTTCTTTCAAGCTGTGGCTAGCTTTAAAAGTGATTTGGAGGTTGAGGGGCAGGGCTTATGATGCAGCGATGATGCTCTGTTCCAGCAGTGGGGCTGCCCAACCATAAATTGGAGGCAAAGGCCAAAATTCTGGTAATGTCATGGATCACAGTCCAAGCAATAGACTAAGCTAGAAGCATGATCCTGATGTCATTAAAAAGGTAGAAGTGTGCCCTTTTTTAATGAAGGCCATTGTATGGAGACCACGTTGCCCTTTAAGCCAGTGTCTAGGGGGCTTATTCAGTGTATAGTTGGTATTATGCACTTGTAATTCCATTTGTAATGGGGACTTTGGCCTCCTGTAGATGTAGCTCCTCGGTGGTATAAAATGCAGTTGAAATTAATGTCTATTGGGACGATGTTTACAGGGGGTATGGCATGGGCTCTATTGCAAAGAAGTCTGTCTTTCTTTTGATGTTATTTCTAGGATCCCCCTAATCCTCAGATTGCGTCTTCTGGATCTATTTTCCAAGTCCCCATTTGCATTGACAAACAGTCAATTGTACCTGTAAGGAGGAGTTCAGCTAGGTCCCCTGGATTGGGCTGATTGCTGCTAAGGACAATATACTCACCTATTCCTCGATCCAATGCGCATAATACCCAGGGTGAGGACCTAAAATCGCTAAGTCTCACCCTGGGTACTTTCCCTAACTCCTGCACATCTACTGCATATCTGCTTCGGCGATCCGCTCTGTTCCACCTCTCTTCTACTGTCAGTGGACAGTAGCGGGGCAGCCAATGGAAGACACGCCTCCTTGGGTGTGTCTCCCTATTGGCTGCAATCACGATCTGTCACTGAAGCAGGAAGAGTGGATGAGTAGGAGCGATCGCCGAAGCAGATTTGCAGTAAGTAGTGCAGAAGTTAGGGAAGTACCCAGGGTGAGGACTTAGCGATTTTAGGTCCTCACCCTGGGTACTATGGAGCCATGGAGGAAGAGGAGCAAGGGTGAGGACAATTGTCCTTATATGGGATCACCTGGAGGAGCATAGTAGGATACAGCCCCATCCTTGCTCATGATCGTCCCCACCGCTCTTAAATGAAAAAGCACACAGCCATGTCCTTTGACTTGCATTTGTGCACATCTTTTACCATCAGGAAGTGAAAAAGCGGGGAAGACCGAAAAACAGTCAATCTAAGCAAATCAGCAATAGGCAGGTGGGATCTTTATTATAAGAATAATGCCCCCTTCAGTGAAGAATATATATAGGGGTAATGCGCCATTACAGTGTAATATTGATTCCTTCACCCCAAATGCATTTAAATCTAGCCTGTCCCAATACTCCAGTTGATTAAAACATGTTTTTGAAGGAGGAGAGAGACATTGGTTATGAAGTGACAGGAAGCAGCTCCAGAAGGTTCCGTTAGTGAAGTTAAACACTGCAAAACCTTGAGTCATTGTTCAGGCATGAACACTGGAATGGGAGGGGCAGTGGGATATGAGAAATATAAGAAATGAGTCTCTTAGTGACATAGCTGAAAAATTTATACCACTGCACCTCCCATTGTAAAATATCCCACTTATGTATGTAAAAATATTGGGTCTGATGCAATAAAAAAAACTATTATCTGCAGCAACCAATCAGTTGTTATCTAACTGTAGTAACCCAGTAAAAAGCTTCAATATGATTGGTTACTGCAAATTAAGCAGGGGTAAACTTTTGCAATTTATTTTTATTGCATAGTCCAATAATGTGTCACAAGAGGAGTGTCCTAACCATATAAAAGTACAAGGCTGCATATATATGCAAATGTGGTTTTCTGCGTATAGAATAGTATTCCCTTATTCTAGGAGTATGTATCGCTTTGTTCTATTGATTTCTTGTACAGACAGTGACGGTCAACTTTTCGGTTTTAGCCACAATCTTTTGTATCCATGATGAAGCTGCCAGGAGCTTTCTCTAGTAGTGCTATTTTGCTTTCTATATTAGTTGCAGCTTCTTACATGGCTTAGTTGGTGATCCATTGCCTGATAAACATAGCTCTAATGACATCTAAAGAATTACATACAGCAATTAATTTGGCTTGAATGAGCCAAATTCCTGTTTTTTTTCTTTTGTCTCTCTTTAATTTGTTCTATTTTTTGGAGCTAAAGGCATGAAATTCGGAGCAAACATGTGGGATATATCAGAGAAATGTGCTATCGTCTAGTTAGGGATACAAAAAAGCGTTTCTGATTTATTGGGTGAATTGACTTTATGGGTAGAACCTTCCCATACTAATATTCTGTGGTTTGTTATCAAAGCTCAACTGTCACTTTCTTAATGAACAGCACCTGGAACTGCCTTGGACACATGTCAATGTGATCCTATGCAGGTATGCACACATACTTATACATCCAACCCACCCACCCTTTCTTTCCATGGTAATCATACCTAAATCATTAAAACAAATCCATACTCTCTAACACCACAGACACAGATCTAGATGCACCGCACACCCACCTAACTTTTTCCATTTCCATGGCAACATACTAATAATTAAAAATGTGGTTTTGCTGTTTTAAAATGCAAAACCATACCACCAAACAGAACACAGACCTGGGTACACAAATCTATATTGCATCCAGAACCCATCCCCACCTTTTAGTTTCCATGGGAATCATAATTAAATCCCTGAAAAGTTAGTTTTATGGACATAAATACAGAACATGCCCTCTACTACACAAATACATGTACACTGTAAAGGATATGACCCCAAAGGCCTAGGGTACTCACTGGACAGATTTCTGGAATATAAGCTGGATAGTGGAACAGAGGAGCTGGTAGGTAACTGGATCATGGAACAGGTAAGTAGCTGGGAACTAGAGCAGGACACGGGTGAGTAGTTGGATACTGGAACTGGTAAGTAACGGATATTGGAGCGACGCAGCAGGTAAGTAGCTAGGTACTGGAAGAGGATGATAACAGGATACTGGAGTGGAGGGCAGGTAGGTAGCTGCCACCCCTACTGCAAGCCACACACTCCTGAAACAGCACTAAACTGGAGCAGAGGGTAAGTTGTGCCATACACACACCTACCATGCATTCGACACCCTTCACCCTTTAGTTTTCATGACAACCATCCCTAAATTATCAAAAATAGTTTTTTAGTCATAAACACAACACATACTGGGAAAAACTCTAATCATCGAAACAACCATAAAGCAAATGCAGTAATTCCATGCTAAAATCAAAATGGAAAAAAAAAGTTTAAAATGATGCAGATATTTACATCTATCAGAGACAGCCCATGCAAGGATGCACCACTGATTACATTTCTTGCATTCTCCAGATTCCTAAGCAGATACCAAAAACATAACAAAACAAAAATCATTATAAGTCAAATCAGTAAACATTCCCACAGGATGGAAGTAACTAAGTGAAAGTGGCTCAAAATATTTGTATTTTGGACAAAATTATGCAAAAGAAAGTATCAGCCTTGTCTCCTTGGTAATTATTTGTAAAAAAAAGATGTCGGTACTGAAAAAGATATGCGGTCTGAAAATGAAAGTTGTATCGTAGACAGGGCATCCGATTAGTATGCACATCTGTGATATATTTTATATAACAGCTGGGGTTCTTTGTAGACAAATGACAAAAATTATATAGTTAGACGCACAACACATAAAAATATACACAGAGTTTGTTCTTTAAGCAAAATTGTAAGAAAATAGAAAAACGCTGGCAAGTTTCTGATACATTTGAGTATGATAGAACATTGGAAAGCAGATCAAATCTGAGTGAACATTTCCGTTTTGGCTATTCTACGTCTAAATTGCTACAAAATAATCTATAATAAAGATTGTTTATCACAACATCAAAGTTCCAATAAATTTACATGATTTTTTAAACCGAATTTGTTTCATTACTCGAGGTGTTATAGTGGATTAAAATTGCAGTTAATACACAGATTTGTGTATGGATCTGACCTTTTAAATTAGTGTAGCCCTGGAGGTTTCACAATAAAAACTGTCAGAATGTGCAGATGTTTCTGCTACTTTTATTGTAATCGTGTTCATTTTTGTACATTTGAAATCCCTCCCCCCCAATGTAATTTTATATTAGTCTCCATTTAATTTTGTACTGTACCGCTTGTGCTTCTATTATTTCTGACCAACACTAGGTGCTACATTTAGTCTAATCTAATCATAGTGATGCATGCCTTACGGTTTTCATCGCAACGTTAGTGTCGTTGACATTCCTGTATTAAAGATTGCAGAAGCCAAAGATTAAATTAAAGATTGCAGAAGCCAAGACAGAGGCTGGCAGAATCGCTTGAGGAGCTCCTTCCGAAAACGATACCTGCCCCAGGACTAAAAATGTGTTTTATTTATTAAAAATGTTTTTATTAAACTTTACATGCTTTACTATAGATCCCCATTAACACATTCACATCGGCCTGCCGTGAAGAGCTAAAATGTAAGCAATTTAGCTCATACACAACCTCTATGATTTGTGGGAAACCACGTGAGCACAGGAAGAACATTCGAATACTAAACACATTCAATACTAAACACTGTATAAACTTTAATATTAGATGAGCAAATGATTCAGTTATGTAGTATGTAGAGGACATCCTGAAACCTTCCAGACATAGAACCAACTTGAAAAGACTTAAAATTAGATTTACCAATTTTTTAATTTACTCTGGCAACTGACACAATATGGGAATCTAAACTTTTCACACATGTATTCTACAACACTTAAGGTGGCCATACACGCTACGGCAGATTCAACGTTTGACCCCATAAATGTCAAATGAATGTACTGTATTTACCTGTCAATGTTCCCTCAAACATACATGAACAACAGTATTGAAAGGTAAAAAAGCTGCCATTGCCTAGATTTGCAAACTAATAGCAGAGAGCCTTCACTGCCATTCCTGACAATCAGTAGCACTGTACATAAATAATTTTATATTGTAACAATCATTATAATTGTAAACATTTCTGGCCTGGAGTTTTGCAGTCTTACTTCCAATGTAACAATTGGTTTCTGCCTTGTTTTAAGAAAGGCCCAAGGAGGGGTGATCATACTAAGCATATGCAGCTGTCTTGTCTGTAACATATTCTGATAAAACCGCAGAATTAAAAAAAATTCACTATCCTGCAGATTAAAGAGTTGCAAGATATGCCAGTTGGAAATTCGGTAACCCATTCGATGCATTTATATATTAGCTATACTTCTCCTATAAATGGTGCTCAATCTGCCTTATGGAATATATTATTTTGCACATATTAGAGCATTTTCCTAATACAGGAATTACACAATGCCAATTGATCCAAGTACAGAGGATGCCACTTTTTCTTGGATATTAATGTGTTCTATAACATCAAGGTGTTGGCAAACTGACCATGTTTTAAAAGGGCCATTCCTGTAATAGCATTATCATTACAATGAAGAGTAAGCTAATTTTAATTTCATTTTGTAAAGCCAAATGCAGTTTATGTAGATGCTCAGAAACATTCAGTGTGTAAAGTCCACTGTTCCTTTGACCAACTTTACGTTTACAGGTTCCAACCTAATAAGGGAATTTCTGCCTTCAAAAAAAAAAACATGGCTTCCAAAAAGCTGCTGAATAACTATGATGGGGAGCATTTTCCTTTTGTGAGTTTCACTGCTTTAGAATTGGGAAAAAACAGAAATTGTGCAACAAAATAGAGAAAGTTAAAAGTTAAACTTTACATGTTGCTGTGTGAGTTTGAAACCCTAAAATTAATAAAGTTTCTTTTAAAAGCGGTGCTAGTTTGCCTCAACCAATCAGATATGATTTAAATTTGAAAGCTAACATCTGATTGGTTGGGGCAAAATTAGTGGGATGTAAGGTAGGGATTATTTTATCTACACGTGGGGGGTTTAATTAGAGGTTTAGGGGTGGACATGCCCTTTAAAAATGCTACAGCATTTACAACACCATGCTGTAATAAATGGATACATACACATCGGTCTGCTCCAAAGAGTTTACAATCTAAGAACATTTATTTGACACATACAACTATCAGTATGTCTTTATGACTGTGGGAGAAACCAGAGTGCCCGGAGGAACCCACGGCAGGGAAGACATACAAACTCCTTGCCGATGATTCCAAGGGTGAAATCGAACTCAGGACTTCAGCGCTGCAAGGTGCTAACCACTGAGTCACTGTGCTGCCCAGAATATTCATTCAGACTATGCCGGAACAAGTCAGAAGAAGCTTTACAGAACTATGTACAGAATAAAATCAAGTTAATTTGGTGTGGCCCGTGATGAAATAACAAAACTACAGTACGTGCAAAATACAGTATAAGTGGGAACTTAATCATAAAGCGTTATCTGCAGGATACGACACAGTTCACAGTCCACCTCTAAACCAATTTTTCTCCCATAGTGTAGTGCACCCCAGCCCATCGATTAAGTCTTATAAAACAAGTCCCAGAAAATACTTATTTACTTCATTCCCCTGGCACTCTGCTCCAGGCTCTCTGCTTGCCAGAAGCAGCAGAGAGGGCCCAAACAGGCAGCCTTGTCTGTGATTGGCTGAGAGTGCAATCACAGACATGGCTGCGCTATGCAGAGCAGCCAAAGGAACAAAGGAGTGTAAGTATATTTCTGGGGGTTGTTTAAACAAGTTAAACAAGTTTAGTTAAAAAACTAAATCGGCGGTTGGGGGTGGGCTGGGGTACCCTACACTACAGAAAAGGGTTTTATTGTTAGGGATAGAAGTAGCCAGATGGAATACAAAGGGAGGGAGGGGGTGGCTCCCCGCGCATGCTAGTGTCCTCCTTAGAGGACAACGAAATAGCAGGGACCGGATGGCTCACAGACACCTCCTACTCTTCACTTCTCAGACTTTGGACAAGCACTGCAGAGGAACTATAACGAGCAGAGTAAGGGAAGAGTAAGGTAAGGATTTTTGAACTATGCCTTGAGGCCAGTATGGGGTTAAATTTTAATTCTGGGGGTGGACATGCCCTTTAAGAATAGCTACTGTATTAGACATTTGCAATAGTCAGACATTCTCAAAAAGAACAGGTCAGGGGGGTTTCGGACATCACATGAATGTCAGAGGAACATCAGAAGGAGAACATTCTGCAATTCTGGCAAACCCTGCGACTGATGCAAAAACACTTTATTGTAATCTGTACTATTTACATGTTCTAGCAATGTAAAAGTAAAATTTTACTATACTATGTGATCTCTTGCCCTGTCGAATGCAAAAAAAAAAAAAAATAACCAAGGTTCTTCTGTAATAATATATCAAATGTAAAAAAACAGAATGCTAAAATGTAGTTAATATCTTGTAAAAAAAAACAGCCATAAAAACAGCTTGATCAATAGCTAAACATTGTGTAATGTAAAAATACAAAATCTTTAGCATTCTCATGTGGTACATATTGACAAGAACGCTGTTCATAGCGTCAGTGAGGACGCTATATAGTTGTTATGGAAACAGGGTAGAACACTTGGATAATGGGTTTGTTACTAAGCTCCTTCCTCTCACTGTATCTGACTTTTTCCTAGGCTGAACTTCCCCTCCCTTCCTATAATGGAGAATAAAGAAATACATTCCATAAATAATGTACAGCAACTGATATAAGAAAGACGTAAGGTTCATAATATAAATTACAGCACACACATCGTCAGTAAGTTGATGATGGAAACCAGATAATTCATATATAATAAAAGGATTATAATAAATGTGCGTAGAACCAAAAAACCCTAAGAACACACAGTTGCCCTGAGATCCTCCCTCAGGAAGTGACTAGAAGCGGAAACACGCTAACTGGGAAAAAACAATAAAATTCACTAGCAGCCTGTATATACAGCAACTCCAATACACAGGCAGGATGCCAGCCAAAGTAAAAACCATGTATCATATATCATCATTAAAAAATACATGTACAAAATATATCTGTTTCTATAAAAAGTCCTAATAAGCACAGTCCAATATAATCCCTAATATCAGGTAAAATCAATATGGTACCAAAAAAGAGTTGGATCCTGGTAAAAGTGTATCCCAAATGAGATCCGTGATAGGGAAAATAATCCAAATTTGATCCCGTTTAGTTATTATATATAGAGGTGAAAGTCAGTAATCACACTCTTAAATGTATAAACAGAGTTAGTTATAGTTGCATGGTATGCAAATGCATCTCACCATACTCAAGCCCCATATATCAGTCTCTGGTTCGCTGCTACTTGGATCCCCCAGACTGCAGTAGTAGAGCGGTTCGTGGCCACAGGCACTTGGGATTCCTCCACAGGGTAGACATCTGCGCACCGGTTGGGACCGAACACAGAAACCACGTGGTGCACACACTAGTCCCCGACAGATGACATGTGCAACGCGTTTCATTCAGGTTGAACTTCCTCAGGCAGGATTGGGATACACTTTTACCAGGATCCAACTCTACTTTTAAAAGGATGTTTATGTTATGTCATTAATGCTGATGTCCTGTTCAGCCTTATCAGATGACCAGTCCTTTTAGGGTCACCTCAGTTCCCTAAAACACAGGTGAGAGTGCATTTGTCATCAGGCAAGTCCTATGATATCATCATTACTGAAATTAACCATATTTGCCTACTGACATAATATATGTTATATTTCTACCATCAATTATCATATTGAGCAATGAACCAGGATATTATATTCAGCAATAATTTTCCAAAGTCCAAAAAGCTTTGAAATATAACGGCCAAAGGATGTTCTCAGACAATTATTAGGTCAAACACTATTTACAGGTACGCTCTTTTAGGGGAAGTTCAAAAGTTTTTTACATATTATCCAATTAGTCCATTACAAACCTTAGGAGTAAACCTCAGGTTGCTTTATACACATAAGCTTTTTTTGTGGAAATTCACTCACAGCATCTTCAATATAGAATGGCATCCAAGGTAAGCAAAATATATTCCAGGGTTACACTGACTTGGGCATTTGCGCCCAATATTGCATTGTTCTTAATGTTAGATCCGAACGGAGAATGCAAAAGCACAGGAAAAGCCGCATGGAAAAATGACAGTGCATTTTGTCCTGTGCGTTTTGATCCATCCAAAGTAAAATGCGGCCTCACACCGGCAGCCTAGGATCCACAAATAGTGGGACAGATGTATATTCTCCTTGTCATGGAAAGCACAGCAGCTGTTGGTATACCATAGTCTATAGCAGGGATGTCGGTATCCTATTATGTTTATTTTGTATGTTAACATAAAAGGGGGGTATTGGGGGGAACAGACTGAGCAATCACAAAGGCATCAGTGACTTCTTGTAAGGGACCATGATAACATGATTTGTCATTCTTCCTACATCCTACATTCTGGTACCATTCTCTTGGCTGCAGTGGGATTGTACCGCATGGTGGCAGCAGACGTCTCTACAGATCCTTCCGCATCCTCCGCTGTCGTGCGGTTGTTTCTGGTCCTTTTTGACTGCGGGTATCCTCCACTAGAGCGGCCCCTGTCCCCACATTCTTTCTTCTACGTGCCTCTCTTTTCTCTGGTGCCTTTCGGGTTTGGTGAGGTGGACTGTCTTTTGCATCTGGGGCGTTCCGCATGGTCGTGTGTGGTGTGTGGAAAAATAAATTGTTGTAAATTCAGGACCGCCTAATACAGACAAATAGAACCCAACTGGCAGCGGTTATTGTTTATTAAAGTCCCCCCCATCAGATCATAGTACAAGTGTGTAGGTTAAAACCAATAGAGAGGGGGGTTTATGTGAAATGAATCCTGGACCCTCCCACTGCTCATTGAATGTACATAGAGAATCATGGATTTAGTGCTTCCTTTCACTCTCGTCCCTTTATTATATGGATTGTTAGTGTGTGTGTGATAATATGGAATGTTAGTGTGTGTGTGACAATATGGAACATTAGTTTGTAGGTAGTATGGAATGTTAGTGGTTTGTGTGATAATTGGAATGTTAGTGTGTGTGTGATAATATGGAATGTTGTGTATGTGATAATATGCAATGTTATGTGTGTGTGATAATATGGATGTTATCGTTTGGTGTGATAATATATGAATGTTAGTGTATGTGATAAATGGAAGTTAGTGTGTGGGATAAATGGATGTTATGTGTGTGATAATATGGAATGATTTGTGTGTGTGATAATATGGAATGTTAGTGGATGGAATAATATAGAATGTTATGTGTGTGATAATATGGAATGTTATCGGATGTGTGAAATAGGAATGTTAGTGGTATGGGATATATGGAAGTTAGTGTATGTATAATTGGAATGTTATGTTGGTGTGATAATATGGAATGTTAGTGTATGGGATAATATGAAATGTTAGTGTTTGTGATAAGATGGAATGTAGTGTGGTGTGTGTGGTTGATAATATGAATGTTAGTGTGTACATATTGTGTGATAATATGGAATATTAGTATGTGTTAATATGGAATGTTAGCATGTGTGTTTATATGAATGTACTGTGTGTGTGTGATAATAGGAATGTTAGTGTGTGTGTGATAATATGGAAATTGGTGTGTGTGATAATATGGATGTTAATGTGTGTGATAATATGGAATGTTAGTGTTATATATGCATTGCAGTGGTGTGTGATACTATGGATGTTAGTGTGTGTGTGATTATTAGGAATACTAATGTGTGTGTGAATTGGAATGGTGTGTGAAAATATAGATGCTGTGTGTGTGATAATTGGAGTGTAGTGTGTGTGTGATAATATGGATGTTTAGTGTGTGTGATAATATAGAAGGTTGAGTGTATGGGATAATATGGAATGTTAGTGTGTTGTGATAATATGGAATGTTATGGTGTGTGTGATATGGAATGTGTAGGATGTGATAATATGGATGTTAGTGTGTGATATATGGAATGTTACTGTGTGTGATAATATGGAATGTTCTGTGTGTGTATAATATGGAACGTGTAGTGTATGGGATAATATGGAATGTTAGTGTGTGTGATGATATGGATGTTATTGTGTGTGAGATATGGGATGTTAGTGTATGGATAAGATAGAATGTTAGTGTGGTGATATATGAAATGTTAGTGCGTGTGATAATATGGAATGTATGTGTGTGATAATATGGATTGGGTATGGAATATTGGAATGTTAGTGTATGTAAATAAGGAATGTTATTGTGTGTGTGATAATATGGAATGTTAGTGTATGGGATAAGATGAATGTTAGTGTTTGTGATAATATGGATGTTAGTGTGTGTGATAATATGGAATGTTAGTGTGTGTGATATATGGAATGTTAGCGTATGTGATAATAAGGAATGTTAGTGAGTGTGATAATATGGAATGTTAGTGTGTGTGTGTCTGTGTGTGATAATATGAAATGTTAGTATGTGCATATGTGTGTGATAATATGGAATATTAGTATGGGTTAATATGGAATGTTAGCATGTGTGTGTTAATATGGAATTTTACTGTGTGTGTGATAATATGGAATGTTACTGTGTGTGTGATAATA
>JAACNH010002796.1:0-35040 GCA_019447015.1 Hymenochirus boettgeri
CCCGCTCCACCGTTGACCCTACCATAAGGGCTGGTAACAGGGACAATAGGAACAGAGGAGGGGCTAGGTTGTAGAAGACTACGTGCCAGCCAGCCAACCTTTATACCTACCCATTAAAGGGCTGTATACACAGTATGCCATAGTAACACAGTATTGGAGGTAATGTGTAAAGACATAACCTCCATCTAGTCCACACCGTTATACGCCCGACCCCTAAATGTCGGATACAGTTCATAGTAACAGAGTTAGGGAGTGGTGTAGAAAGACTACCGTCCAGCGACGGCCAAACCACGGGTCATACCCGACTTACAGATGGCTGTAGAACAGTCGTGACATAGCTAACATAGGATGGTGGGAGGGGTGGAAAAGACATCCGGCCACTAGGCCCAACCTTTAGACCCGACCCATAAAGGTGCTGGAGAAGACAGGACATCGAACAGAGGAGGGGAGGTGGGATGAAAGACCGACGGCCAGCTAGGTCGAGTACCAAAAACCTGGCTGGAACCCTACCCCAAAGGTCATGAAATATTACGGTTAAATAGTACCATAGTAGGGAAGGTTTGTATAGAAGACATCATAGCCATCCAGCTCCAACCTTTATAATTACCCTACCCATAATGTCTTTATACAGTTCATAGTCAACATAGTATTGGAGGTTGGCAATAAGACATACTTCCATCCAGTCCAACCTTTATACCCTACCCATAATGTTCCTGTATACGTTACATGTAACACAGTATTGGAGGTGATAAAGACATACGTGTCCATCTGTCCAACCTATTATACCCTACAACCCATATGCCTGTATACCAGTTACATAGTAATAGTATTGGAGGTTGTATAAAGACATACGTCCATCTAGTCCAACCTTTAAACCTACCCATAATGTCTGTATAACAGTTACATAGTAACAATAGTATTGAGGTTTGTTATAAAGACATAAAGTCCATCTATTCCACCTTTATACCCTACCCATAATGTCTGTATAACCTTACATAGTCACATGTATTGGAGGTTGTATAAAGACATCAACTTCCATCCTAGTCCAACCTTTATTACCCTAACCCATAATGTCTGTATAACAGTTTACATAGTAACATTATTAATTGAGGTTGTATAAAGACATACGTCCATCTCGTCCAACCTTTAGACCCGACCCATAATGTCTGTATAACAGTTCATAGTAACATAGTATTGAGGTTGTAATAAAGCCAACTACGTCCTCTAGTCCAACCTTTATACCCTACCCATATGTACTGTAATAACAGTTACATAGTACCATAGTATTGGGGTTTAAAAGACATCGTCCATCTAGTCCAACCTTATACCCTACCCATATGTCTGTATAACAGTTACATGAACATAGTAATTGGAGTTGTAATAAAGACATACGTCCATCTAGTCCAACCTTTATACTCCGACCCATACATGTCTGTATAACAGTTCCATAGTAACATAGTATCTGGAGGTTGTATAAAGACCCTACGTCCTATCAGTACCAACAACCCTGATATAACCCTCCCATAAGGTCTGGTAATACAGTTACATAGTAACTAGTATGGGGTTGTATAAGACATAACGTATTCATCTAGTCCCACCTTTATACCCTAAACCCATGAAGTGTCTTGTTAACAGTACTTAGTAACAGTAGTATTGGATGTTGTATAAACATAACGTTCCACATCAGGTCCCATACCTTATATACCCTACCCTAATTCTGTATAACAGTTACATAGTACATAGTATTGAGTTGTATAAAGAACATACGTCCATCAGTCCCACCTTTAAACCCTACCCATATGTCTGTATAACAGTTACATATACATAGTATGGAGGTTGGATAAAGACGACTTTCCATGCGTGTCCAACGCGTTTGTATAACCCTACCCATAAATGTCTCGTATCCCAAGTACTACATAGTAACATAGTATTTTGAAGGTTGTATAAAGACGTTACGTCCATCGAGTCCACCTTTTATATACCCCTACCCAAATGTCTGTATAACAGTTACAGAGTAACATATCTTGAGGTTTCTAAGACATACCGTCCATACTAGTCCAACTTTATTACCTCTAGCCCATATGTCTGATAACAGCTTTACATAGTCACATAGTAGTGGAGTTTGCTATAAAGGACGTACGGTTCCACAATCTCTTACCAGACCCTTTACTACCCTACCCCTACCCTCATGTCTGTATATACAGTTACATAGTAACATAGTATTGGAGTTGTATAAAGACATACGTCATTCTAAGTCCACCTTTATAAACCCACACCCATAAATGTTCTGTATAACGTTACATAGTAACAAGTAGATGGAGGTTGTATATAAGCCATCCGTCCATCTAGTCCAACCTTTATACCCCTACCCCATATGTCTGGTATAACATTACATATTAAACATAGTATTGGAGGTTGTATAAAGCGACAATACGTCCATCTAGTCCAACCTTTATAACCCTACCCATAACAGATCTGTATAACGGTGACATACGTACCATAGTATGGAGTTGTATAAAGACAAGACGTCCGCTAGTCCAACCTTTATCCACCCTCCCATCATGTCTGTTTATAACAGTTACATGGTACATAGTCTGGGAGGTTGTATAAAGACATAACGTCCATCTAGTCGCAACTTTATCCCCTACCTATGTCTGTATAACATTACATAGTAACATAGTATTGATGTTTTTAAAGACATACGTCCATCCAGTCCACCCTTTATCCCTACCCATAATGTCTGTATAACAGTACATATGTCCACGTATTGGAGGTTGTATAAAGACATACGTCCCGTCTAGTCCAACCTTTATACCCTACCCTACTGTCTGTATAACAGTTACATAGTAAACACATATTGGAGTGTATAAAGACATACGTCCGTCAGTCTCAACCTTTATATCCTACCCATAAAATGTCTGCTAACAGTTTAATATAACACAGTATGGATGTTGTATAAAGACCCAAGTCCATCCAGTCCAACTTTATCCCTAGCACCCTACCCAAATTCTGTATAACAGTTACATAGTAACAGAGTATTGGAGGTTGTAATAAAGACACACGGTCCATCTAGTCCCAACCTTTATACCCTACCACTAAGTCTGTAAACATTACAGTAACATAGTATTGGAGGTGGTATAAAGACACACACGTCCATCCAGTCCAACCTTCTATACCCTACCCATAATGTCTGTATAACAGTTACACAGTAACATAGTATGGGAGGTGTTGTATAAGACTACGTCCATCTAGTCCAACTTTACTACCCTACCCATAATGTTCTGTATAACATTTCCAAACACAGTAACATAGCTATTGGAGGTTGTATAAAGACTACGTCCATCTATCCAACCTTTATACCCTACCCAATAATGCCTGTTGATAACCGTACACTAACATAGTATCTGTAGGTTGTAAAACGACATACGTCCATCTATCCCAACCTTTATAACCCTACCCATAATGTCTTATAAGCATTTACCTATAAACACATATTGGAGTTGTTTAAGACATATGTCCATCTAGTCCACACCTTTATAACCCTATCCCATAATGTCTGATATACGTTACATAGTAACATAGTATTGGAGGTTGTATAAGACATAATACGTCCATACAGTCCAACCGTTATACCCTACACCATAATGTCTGTATAACAGTTTACATAGTACCATAGTATTGGAGGGTTATCTAAAGACATACTCCATCTAGTCCACCTTTATACCCTACCCGAATGTCTGTATAAGCAGTTACATAGTAAACTAGTTTGGAGGTTGAATAAAGACATACGTCCGTCTAGTCCATACCTTTATACGCCTAAACCATCATGTCCCGTAATAACAGTTACATAGTAACATAGTAATGGAAGGTTGTATAAAAGACATACTCGTCTAGTCCACTATTATACCTACCCATATGTCTGTAATAACAGTTACATAGACGTAACCATAATTATTGGAGGTTTGTCTAAAGACTACGTCCTACTAGTGCCGACCTTGAAAACCCTACCACATATGTCTGTCTACTGACAGATCTACAAATAGTAACATTCAGTCTGTCAGGAGGTTTGTATAGACGACATACGTCC
Source organism: Hymenochirus boettgeri (assembly GCA_019447015.1). Classification (NCBI taxonomy): domain Eukaryota; kingdom Metazoa; phylum Chordata; class Amphibia; order Anura; family Pipidae; genus Hymenochirus; species Hymenochirus boettgeri. Next base: position 4,088 of record JAACNH010002796.1, read on the forward strand.
ATTTAGTCCAACCTTTATACCCTACCCCATAATGTCCTGTTAACAGTTAACTCAGTAACATAGTAATTGGAGGTTGTATCAAGACATACGTCCATCTAGTCCGAACCCCCTTTTTTTTTTTATACCCTATCCCATAATGTCTTATAACAGTTTAACATAGTAACATAGTAATTGAAGGTTGTATCAAGACATACGTCCATCTAGGTCCAACAACCTTTATATCCCTACCCATAATGTCTGTATACAGTTTACATAGTAACAGTATATTGGAGGTTGTATAAAGACATCGTCCATCTAGCTTCGCAACCTTTATACGCCCTACCCATAATTGCCTGATCAAACAGTTACTAGTAACAACATAGTATTGAGGTTGTATAGAGACCTATGTACCATATTACTCGTTCCATACGTTATACTCCTACCCTATAATGTTCCTGTATAAATTATACAGTTCACAGTAAGCTTAGTATTAGGATGCTTGATAATCTAATAAAAACAACCGTCCATATCTAGTCCCAACCTTTATACCCTACCCATAATGTCTGTATAACGTTACATAGTACCATAGTATTGTCAGGTTGTTTTAGAACTAAAAATAAGTCCATCTAGCTCCACCCTTTATACCCACCCATAATGTTCTGTATAACATTTACTTAGTAACATATATTGGAGGTTGTATAAAGGCACAAATAACGGTCCATCAGTCCAACCTTTTATCAACCAGCCCCTTAACTGTCTTATACAAGTTAACCTAGTAACTATAGTATTGGAGGTTGTATATAAGACCATTGTTATAGAGAGGGATACTCGGTCAACTGTTGACCCTGCAGTACTGTCGTGGTCTCTCCCTGTGATACTGGCAGATCTCCCAGTGTCATAACTGGGACTGAAATATCCCTCTGTAAATTCCTCTCTATATCTCTCCCTCCCTCTCTCTTCCCCCTCCCATTCCTCAGTCCCGTAATTGCCTCGAAACTCACTAGTGTTTCCCACATGTCACTTGTCAGGGGTATCCAGTGAGGGTGACCTAGGAGCCATTCGAGGGGGTGTGGGGGGTGAAAGTTCCGGTCTATTGCTCCTGTATTGAGCTCACAGAGCCACTTGACCCACGAAATTACAGGCAATAAAGTCTAGAAAAGTGTTTCCCAATGTAGCAACAACGAAAGTGGCACTTATACCATGGTTTCTTTCACTGGGTCAAATTTGTAGGAGTCCCCATAACACCACGTTTACACATGGACCCTGTTAGGGGTGTGTACCCGTGGACAGGCTATTATGTTTCATACGTGGACAGGCTCATTGTCCGTTGAAGCCTCTTGTACACATGGACAACTATTGTACACGGGGACAGACTATTGTACACGTGGACAGACTATTGTACACATGGACATACTATTGTACACATGGACAGACTATTGGACACGTGACAGACTATTTGTACCCGTGGACAGGCTAAATTGTTCATATGGACAGCCATTGTAGCACACGTGGACAGAAGTTTACACGTGAGACCAGACATGGTACAACCTGGACAGACTTATATGTACAACCTTGACAGACTATGTAACGTGACGAACATTGTACCTGACAGACTATTTACACACGTGGACAGACATTGTCACGTGGACAGACTATTGACACGTGGACCGACTATTGTCCAGTGGACAGACTATTCTTCCCGTGGACACTATTGTCACGTGGACATACTATTGTACACTGGACAGACTATTGTACACCTGGACATGACTATTGCTACACGTGGACAGACTATTTACACGTGGACCGACTATTGTACCGTGGACAAACTATTGTAACACGTGGACAGACTATTGTACACTTGGGCAGGCTATTGTACACAATGGACATGCTATTTTACACATGGACAGCTCTTGTACACATGGACAGGCTATTGTACACATGGACGGCTATTGTACACTGACAGGCTATTGTACACATGGACAGGCCTATTGTAACACAGGAACAGGGCTATTGTACCATGGACAGGCTATTGTAACACATGGACCAGGCATTGTACCATTGACAGACTATTAGTACACCTGGACAGACTATGTACACATGGACAGACTATTGTCACTGGACCGCACTATTGTACACATGGACAGACTATTGTCCACCATGGGGGGACAGACTATGTTAACACATGTGACCAAGACTTTATTGTAACACGTGACAGACTATTGTACACGTGGACATACTAATTGTACACATGGACAGACTATTGTACACGTGGAAGACCTATTGTACCCGTGTACGCTATTGTACCCCGGACAGGCATTGTAACACATGGACAGGCTATTGGTAGCACCTGGACAACTATTGTCCACCTAGACCAGACTATTGTACACCTGGCAGACTTTGTACACCTGGACACACTATTGCTTCACGTGGACAAAGGGCCATGTTGCTAACACGTGTGACAGAGCTGTTTTACAAGACGTACGTACGACTGTTGCACACGTTACAGGCTATTGCACACGTGACAGGCTATTGTCACACGTGGAAACAGACTATTGCACATATCGTGCACACAAATAATTGCAACATCGTGGACACATTGCACACACGTTTTTGGGGGGGGGGGAACAGACTATTGCACACTTGGAACATACTATTGGCAACACGTGGACAGCCGATTCCTCCTGCCAATAGACGTAGTGTATTATTAACACGATCAATAATTGGAATTAAAGTGAAATATGAGGTCCTTGAAGCTGTGCGATCTACCAACATGACGGATTGTCTGGAACGGACTAATCGCTCGCACTGGTAATTGGTAGTAAGTGGTGATTGACTCACAGTGCACCAATCGGTGGTGAAATCTCACCACTAATAAACAAGCAGCTGTTGCCTGATACGGCGTCCTAAGGGCCCCTATTCCATAAAAGTCGCACGTCTATTGCTTTTTAATTCTACTGATGCACAACCTTTAAACGTCCAGCCATTTTCGATCAGTTTAGTCACCATTATTTACTCACTCTCGTTATCTTCATTTACTGATAACCATCTAATAACAAATGTACGAGTAACAGCAGGCGTAGGTTTACGCTCCCCATAGTACCATTTGCGGGAGTTATACTAACGCAACCGGTTTATCTACTAACTACTGACATACATTCATTATTAACGAATGCTTACGTAACTTATACGACCAATATCTAGCTCCGCTTCGTCTTGTCATTATCGATTAATGTGGGTACAATTCGAGCTAAATATTGCGATAATCTCGTTAGGTTTCTAACCAAATGGCTAGGATCTCCACCGACAGCGTTCTTCTGCAGAACCAAATACAGTTTCAATATCACAAACAGGAATCATCCAATTTTGAAATACTCCGTCTGTGAAGTTTCACAGTTCCGGTCATTTAGAGTTTTTTTATTTTGTCGTCGATTTTTCAATGAAAAGTCATGTACCAATGTTTGGGAAAATCCGTCCGATCCAAGCAGTTATGTCAAATACGCAGCGTTCGCTAAGTGCACGTTCCTAGTCCCCAGACATGGTGTAGCTGTGAGGGGTCTTATAGGGGGGATTGTGTGGGGATGGGAAGTTCTTCCTGTATATCCTTTGTGTCATTCCCGACTGATCATGAATGGGAAACCGGAGGGTCACAAGGCTGGTTTTTCCTTACAACACTATATCTGTCCATCTCCACTTTCTTTGGTTATTGATGGACAGCTACCAATGAGCCCTTGTATGGGATGTACTACTGGGGAAGACGGTCTCTCTGATTGTCCCCACAGTATTTCCCATTGAATGACTGTGTGACCTGCATTATTAGGTGACCCGTCCCATTGTTTTTCTCCAGTGGCCTAATCTCCATTAGATCTCCTGTGGGACGGAGTTTATTGTTCCGCTCTTCAATCTCATTTTTTAATTATATAATAACTATGAGAACTGTAGGATAAATTGGTACCTTTCTATTCACGCGAACTAACAAGTCATTCATTTTCTACAGACAACGCTAAGGAGAGACTGTCTGAACATTCTCTCTATTCTCGGGTCAAGCAGGCCTAACATAACCCAGGTATGGCATATCATGAAGCGATTATGGATTGAACAAGGAATAGGGAATTTGCTTATATAAAGTGGAAGATGTATTCACCATTCACATCACCAGAAGAATCCTCATGCAGTGAATGATGTTTATATGGACCACTAGGGGGAAGCCCAGAAGATCCCTCACCTGCAGTGATGAAATTGCTATATGGACCACTAGGGGGAACCCATAATCCTCACGCAGTGAATGAATTTCTATATGGAACCCTCTAGAGGGAAATCCAAAGATCCTCACTGCAGTGAATGTGAACGTCTCTATTGGACCCCTAGAGGGAAGCCCACGAGACCCCTCACTGCAGTGAATGAATTTCTATATGAACCGCTAGAGGGAAATCCCGAAGAATCCTCACTGGCAGTGAATGATTGTTCATATGGACACTAAGGGAAAATCTGCGAGAGTACCTCCACTTTCGCAAGTGAATGATGTTCTTCTAATGCGTGCCTCTAGAGGAAATCCAGAAGATCCTCACTGCCGTGAATGAATGATCTCATATTGTACCACTAGAGGGAAATCCAGAAGATCCTCACTGCAGTGAACGAATGTTCTATACTGGGACCACCTAGGGGAATCCAAGGTCAACACATTTCCTTCCTGCAGTGAAATTGCATTTGTTTCTTATGCGACCACTAGAGGGAAATCCCAGAAGACATCCTTCAACTGCTGTGACAGTTGAATGTTTCTATATTATAATTCGGGATACCGTCTTCAGCGGGAAATCCATAAGATCCTACACCTGCATTGAAATGAATTTTCCTATTGGACCACTAGAGGGAATCCAGAAGACTGAAGCATCCTCACTCGCATGGTGAATGAATGGTTCTATACGGACCACTACGGGCAATCCGTAACAAGGGATTACATCTCCTCCTCACTGGCAGTGAGAGAATGGGTTCTATATGGACAACTAGCAGAGGGGAAATCAGAACATCCTCACTTGCAGTGTGAAATGAAAAGTGTTGACTTACATATGTGACCAGACCTAGAGGGAAACGCGCTAAAGACCACTCACTGCATGAATGAATGTTTCTATATGGACCCACATACTAGGTGGGGGGAAATCCAGAAGCATCTACTCCGCGTGTAATAAGGGTAAGATTGTTTCGAGGTATATTGAGTTCACCGTACATAGCAGGGAAATACCACACATGCGTACATCGCAAAGGTTCCCTTATCACACATTTCCGATCTGTACTCTCCGTAACTAATCCCAGCAGACTTGAACCAGATAGAATGACACTGTTCTCAAAGAATAAGGGAACCACTAGAGGGAAATCAGAAGATTATCCATCAGGATCTTCCTCACCTTGAATCCATGCAGTGAATTAATCGTTGTTGCGTCCTAGCTAATGGGACATACCGGGACCACTAAGTGAGAACCTCCGAGAAGATCCGCACTGCAGTGAATGAATGTTTCTATTGGACCACTAGAGGGAAGCCCAGACGATCCTCAAACTGCAGTGAATGAATGTTCTATATGTACCCACTAGAGGGAATCCTAAGACCCTCACCTGCAAGTGAATGAATGTTCTATATGGGACCACTAGAGGAAGCCCAGAAGATCCTCACTGCAGTGAATGCAATGTTCTATAGGACCATCTATGGGAAATCCAGAAGATCCCCTCACTGCAGTTAATGAAAATGTCTTATATTGGACCACTAGGGGGAAATCCAGAAGATCCTCAACTGCAGTGATGACTTTTTCTATATGGACCACTAGAGGGAAATCCAGATGATCCTCAAGCAGGGATGAAATGTTCTATCTGGACCACTATAGGGAAGCCCAGAAGATCCTCACTGCAGTGAATTAATGTTCTATATGTCCACTAGTAGGGAAGCCCAGAGATCCTCACCTGGCGTGGAATGAATTTCTATATGACCACTAGGGGGAAATCCCACGAGATCTCACTGCAGTGAATGAAGGTTCTATATGGCCCACGAGGGGGAATCCGAAGATTCCTCACTGCAGTGAAATGAATGTTCTCCTATGGACCACTAGATGGAAGCCAGAAGATCCTCCTGCAGTGAATGAATTTTCTTATGGACCACTAGGGTAAATCCATAAGATCTTCATTGCAGTAAGAATGTTCTATAATGGACACTAGCAGGGAAGCCCAGAAGATCTCACAATGCAGTGAATGAATGTTCTATATATGTACCACTAGAGGGAAATCCAGAAGATCCTCACTGCAGTGAATGAATTTCTATATATGGACCACTAGAGGGAATCCAGAGATCCTCACTGCATGAGAATGTTCTATATGGACCACTAGAGGGAAATCCCGAAGATCCCACTGCAGTGAATGAAGGTTCTCTAGGCCACTAGAGGGAAGCCCAGAAAGATCCTCACTGCAGTGAATGAATGTTCTTAGGACCGACTATAGGGAAATCCAGAAGACCCTCACTGCAGTGAATGAAGGTTCTATATGGACCACTGAGGGAACTGCCTTTCGAGTGGAAATGCGTGAGTACTCCCGGAAGGATGGTGGGCCGATAGCTCCTAGGCTTAGTGATTCCCACCAGAAGATCCCTCACTGCAGGCATGAATTTCTATATGGACCACTAGGGGGAAATCCAGAGATCCTCACTGCAGGAATGATGTTCTATATGACCTACTAAGGGGGAAATCCCGAAGATCCCCACTGCAAGTGAATGAAATGTTCATATGGACCACTAGAGAGGGAAACCAGAAGATCCTCACTGCATGAATTGAATGTTCTATATGGACTCACTACAGGGAAGCCGAAGATTCCTCACTGCAGGAATGAATGTTCTTATGGACCACTAGAGGGAAGGCCCACGAAGATCCTCACTGCAGTGAATGAATGTTCTATCTAATATGGAACCACTAGGGGGAAATCCAGAAGATCTCACTGCGTGAAATGAATGTTACTATATGGACTCAACTAGGGGGAAAATCCTAAGATCCTCACTGGCAGTGAAGAATGTTCTATATGGACATCTAGAGGGAATCCAGAAGATCCTCACTGTGTCAGTTGAATGATGTTTCTATATGGCCCTACCAGAACGGAAAATCCAGAAGATCCTCACTGCAGTGATGAAGGTTTCTATATGGACCACTAGAGGGAAAATCCAGAAGATCCCACTGCAGTGATGAATGTTCTATATGGACCACTAAGGGAAATCCAGAAGATCCCACTGCAGTGAATGAATGGTCTATAATGGACCACTAGAGGAAGCCGAAGATCCTCATTGCAGTGATGAATGTTCTATATGGACCACTAAGGGAAGCCCAGACGATCCTCACTCGCAGTTTAATGAATGTTCTATATGGGACCAACTAAGGGACCTATCCAGACCAGCCTACACTGCAAGTGAATGAATGTTCTATCATGGACCACTAGGGGAACTCAGAAGATCCTCACTGCAGTAGGAATAGAATGTTCTATATGGACCACAGAGGGAAGCCCCGACGATCCTCACTGAGTGAAATTGCAGATGTTCTATATGGACCACTACGGGAAGCCCAAAGATCCTCACTGCATGACTGAATGTTCTATATGGACCCTAAGGATCCAGAAAAATCCGTTACCGGCGTGAATGAATATTCTATAGATGGACCACCTAGATGTATAAATCACAGAAGATCCCCTCACTGAGTAAACGAATGTTCTATATGACCACTAGGGGAAGCCAGAGAGATCCTCACTGCCGTATGAATGCCCAGAAGATCCTCACTGCAGTGAATGAATGTCTGCTATGGACACTAGGGGGAATCCAGAAGATCTTCACTGCGTGAATGAATGTTCTATATGGACTACAGATTGTGTCCAATCCAGATATCCTCTACTAGACGTGAATAATTTTTCTATGGACCACTAGAGGAAATCCAGAAGATCTCAACTTCAGTGAATTATGTTCTAGATATGGATCCACTAGAGGGCAATCCAGAAGAATCCTCACTGCAGTGAATGAATGTTCTATATGGAACACTCGCGGGAAATCCAGAAGATCCCTCACTGCGGTGAATTGAATGTTCTACGATGACCACTAGAGGGAAATCCCAGAGACTCACTGCATGAATCAATTTCTATATGGACCACTAGAATGGAATCCAGAAGAACTCCTCACGTCAGTGAATGAATTTCTATATGGTGACCACTAAGGGAGACCCAGAAATCTCCTGCAGTGAATGAATGTTTCGTATATGGACGCACTAGAGTACAATCCCAGAAGACCTCACTTACAGTGAATGAGGTTCTATAACGGACCACTAGAGGGAAATCCAGAAATCCTCACTGCAGTGAATGAATGTTCTAATATGGACCACTAGAGGAAATCCAAAGATCCTACACTGCATTGAGTGGAACGTTCTATATTGGCCCCTCTAGGGGAAATCCAGAAATCCTCACTGCCGGAATGACTGTTTTCTATATGGACCACTAGAGGGTAATCCAGACTATCCTCACTGCAGTGAGTGAATGTTCTATATGGACTCTTCTAAGAGGAAATCAATAAGATCTCACTGAGCACTCGCACGTGATGAACTGTTCTATATGACCACTAGAGGAAATCCATAAGATCCTCACTGCGTGACTGAATGTCATACAGGACACACTAGAGGAAATCCAGAAATCCTCACTGCAGTGAATGATGTATCGATATGGAACCAACTAGAGGGAATCCGAACATGCCTCACTGCAGTGAGTATTTCTGATCTGGAACCTCTAAGAGGGAAAGCCAGAAGCATCCTCACTCAGTGAATGAATGTTCCATATTATGGTCCAATACTAGGGGGTAAATCCAGAAGATCTCACTGCATGTGACTGAAATGTGTTCTATATGGACCACTAGGCGGGACATCCAGAAGATCCTCACTAGCAATGAATGATGTTCATATGGCCCCGGGATTATTCTGATTTTCATCTCAAACCTGGATGAAGCTTATTTAAGTGAATGACATTTTTAGTTTCGCCATCCCTTGGAGTCCCATAACTGGATAAGCAAGAATTGGGTCGGGCTAGAAGGCGGAGTTACAAATGTGTGTTTTTATTAAACCTTCCTATATATATAGAGACATTACAATACTTTGGCATTATCAGTAAGTAAGAACACATGGAAACTGATTCTACTTCAGGTGAATCTTAGGAAATTATTTTGACGCACATCAAATAAGGAAAAGAGGAGGTGAAGGTTGGGTGGGGTTAGTATTAGGGTTGGGGTGGGTTGGTGGTTGGGGTGGGGTTAAGTTTGGGGTTGGTGTTGGTATGGGTGGGTAGGGTTGGGTTAGGTTTTAGGGTTGGGGGGTGTGAGTGGGGTTGGGGTTGGAAATGGGGTTGGTGTGGGTTGGCATGGGTGGGTGTGGGGGTTTCATTTTATTGCCATACGGACATAAAATAAATCTGTTTAACCAGTTGCTCTGCAGTCCTACAAAAGTTCCTGATAACAACATTGGGAAAAGTCCCTCTTTACGGGTGTCAGAACCTGGGCCCAAATCTCCAGTCAAATTCGTCTGGGAAGGACTCAGATCGTATCCCTGTAGCACACCATTTACCCACCCCAATGTACAGTACACTATGACATTCAGAACTGGTTACAATAGTTGATTTGCCAAAAACACAATAGAGGCGTGGATCCCCGTTCATCGGTTCATTTCGCCTGTCCCACAGTTCAGTGCGACAACGTCACGGTTCACTGCCCCTCCAGTCTCTTGCTTGTATTCCTCAATCAAAGATCATTTCTGGGCCCCGAGAAATGTTTTTTCCAATCCTCCCCACAATTCCTTGAAAGAATACACGTCGTTTATGGAACTTTATTAGTCTAACATGTTACCACAAGGAACAGGAGGAACATTGCTGTTTTTGGGTTGAGGACTGAACCATGAGTAGTAAATGGGCCGTTACTAATAGACACTATGGAAGGGCCGCTGGGGGTCAGACTGGGTGCGGGCAGGGGCACGTTTGGGTGCGATATTAATCCATTGTATATACGTGTATGAATGAAATGACGCCTACTCCATACCATCTTCTACAACCATATTTAATAATCCACTGATGAACCCAAGAACCTATGATCGAAACCCCCAAATACCCGAGCAATCAGTTCTAACTTTTTACTGTTCTAATTATCTAATATACGGAAATATCTGATAATTGCTGTGCAGATTAAAGCTCCATAAATGTTGGTATGGGAGAGACAGGGCCATATTTCGTACGATCTGCCAAGCCAGTCCCTGTTTGCCCTCGGCAGCCATGGCTACTATGGAGGGCGGCAATTAAAATATAACAGCACAAGCCCCCAGCTATTTATCTCAGAGCCTACTATTGTTAGCGGCATTACTCTGATGGGAGGTGGTTAATACGGTAATAATACTATTTCTTATTCTTCAGCAAGCTAACTGGCCTACGGAGAATAATGTACAATCGTAAACCAATGGAGGCAATGGTGAACTGTTTTGAGAACTGGACACATACCAACCAGGAACCAACTTTTTAACCTTTTCTCTACAGGGGAACACAAAGAGATGGTTTGACATTCCAAAGGAGTGGGAACTCCACTGCAATTAGGTCTTGGTGTTCTCCCTCATTTGCCTTGAAGGTGTATGTCCACAAACCCTCTCCACCGACATCATCAACAGGTCCTTCCCAAGGAACTTCATCAACTTTGATGAAAACCTCAAACACGCCTTTGGTGTCCTAATGGATGTAGAAATATGAACAGATCCAATGTGAGGTTTCTGCTATCAAAGTTGTAATATGAATTTTATTTTTCTAAACCCCCCATCTCCCTCTATTCATATCCCTCATGTAAACTAGAGTATCCGGATCGCGGTGTTTATCTACATGTGCTTTCCCCTCGAAGTGGCCTATTACACATGGTCCAAACCAACTGCCCATGGAACTGCAAGGGGGATAACATGTGGTTAGACTTTAACATAACCACTAAGTTCACATCTGACTGTAGAGAGACAGCACTTCCTGTATCCAGGTTTCCTACATTGTATCTATCGTACACCACAATGTCTATGACTTACTGTCCCTCCTGATAGGAACGATGAAAGAAAGTCCTCCCAGGTCCTTGGATCAGGTTCGACCCTCAATTCATCTATGGAAGTAATAGTAGACAACCAAACAATCCTTAGCGTTTTCTTGCCACCTACAACTAGGATATAAAATAGTCAGAAAATCAGAATAGACATATATCACATCAATTTAACATTATTATAGCAAATGTTTCTTCTATGAAGTTGCCAAATCCTGAATCACACTGGGAAAAGTGCTTGGTGATTTCCAACAGAAGTTTAGTTTCCACTGTGAAGAAGGTCCATAGTTATTTTGGGGTGGATAAAGAAGTGCTTCCCACAACCCACACCCTCTTTTGAAATGGTGCATGCCCCAGTACAACAAGACACCTAGACCTAACAAGGCAAGTCAAACTTCTACTTACATATCTTTCACATTGTAAAACTAATGATACTCGCCTCTGTGACATTAATAATTGGGCTCAAAAAGCCCCCAACCCAGGTCTAATAAACATGGCTCTCTGGTTTTGCATTTAGACCCATGAATGCGATTAAATGCGCTCCTAAAAAGGGTATATGCATTCCTAAAGGGGCTTCATGGAAATAATCCCGAGGTTCCCTGTTTCCGTGGTGGTTTGAGAGATTCGAGTATAAATTTGAATGTCTGACGTATGGAGCCAATCCTCATATACATATACGGGTAGAGCATTTCCACCTTACTGTCCTCACAGGAAGAACCATTTACATTGTTAAAGGGTAACTGGTGGTCTCCATTCTAGAGCCGGGCTCTTTCATAACTTTCAACATCTTATTGTGATTCAGCTTCTCCGGATTCATTAGTTTAGGCTTGTAAATGACACCTTCCTGATCTGCCTAAGTCCTCATGTTACAGCCACATGACGACCATTTGTCTTTTCTAAAGCTAGTTTACAAAGACCTGAATCATTTCAGTCCCTTTCTCTACCTTAGGGGCAAAAAACATTCTTTACAGACTTGTAGCTGCATTAAAATGATTTTAGAGAAGTTTGGGCACGGGCTTACTGATGCATCGGATAATGCTCTGTTCCCATCTGGGCATGCTCCAACCATAAGTTTTAAGGGGCAGCCCCAAGTGCTGGTGATGTCACAGCTCACTGTGAGCAGAAAAAACACACCTTTTATTCTGCTGTAACTTTGGATAAACTGCACCTCGAAGCATCCTCTTGGAGTATTTTTAAGGTAGACGTGTGTCCTTTTTATCACGAAAAACTTTATGTACCCCACCGTTCTCTTTAAATTGTATGTCCACCCCCAAACTAAAATGTAACCCACTGCTGTCCCCACTGTGTAGTGTTAAAATCATTATCTTACACTTCTGCTCCAAATGTTTCTCCTGCATGTCCAGTCAAAGTCAAGGAAACTGAAGCAGTAAAATTATCCTTTCTATCAAAGGTTTCTGGAGGACTCTGTACAAGCAGGGGTTATATGTTAGGGTTTATATACAGTATATATGTAGGGTTATAATACAGTTTATTATGTAGGGTTATTACAGTATTATAGTAGGGTTATATACATTATGATATGTAGGGTTATATCCAGATTATATGTAGGGTTAATAATACAGTATTATTGTTGGGGTTATACATAAACAGTATTATATGTATGTGTTTATATACAGTATTATATTGTAGGGTTAGATACAGTTTATATTTAGGGTTATATACAGTATTTATATGTGGCGTATATCAGTATTATATTGGGTATATTACAGTATATATTGGGTTATATACGCGTATTATAATGTAGGGTTATATACAGGAGATTATATGATCGGGTATACAGTATTATATGTATACTTTTGATTACAGTATTATATTTCGGCGGGTTATTCTTTCAATATTATCTGTAGGTTATCATACAGTATTATATGTAGGGTCATATAAGTATTATTATGTACGGGTGTCATATACATATTATATGGTAGCTGTTATATACAGTATTATATGTGTCTTATATACACTTATTATATTAAGGGTTATACAGTATTATACAATTAGGGTCATACGTGACAGTATTATATGATAGGGTCATACCGTATTATATGAGGTGTCATCTCCAAGTAATTATTATGTATGGTTATACAGTATTCTATGTCGGGTTTATATTACAGGTATTATATGATAGGATTACATACAGTATTATTATGTGAGGGGTTAATACGAAGTATTATATGCTAGGGTTACACGTGTTATTTCGTCGGAGTTCTATACATAATTATATTGTAGGGCTATACAGTATTATAGTAGGGTTATATACATTATTAATATGTAGGTTATATACAGTATTATTGTAGGGTCATACAGTATTATATGTAGGGTTTCTTTCAGTATTAATATTAGGTGCTATACATTATTATATGTAGCCCGTTTATACGTATTATATGTAGGGTCTATATACAGTATTATAGTAGGTCATATACAAACAGTATATATGTAGGGTCATATACAGTATTATAGTAGGGTAATAGACAGTATTCAAATATGTAGTCATATACAGTATTATATGTAGGGTTATATCCATAATTATATGTAGGGTTTATACAGTATTATATGTAGGGAAGGGTTACGTATTATATGTCGGGTGTATACAGTATTATACTTTAGAGGTTATACATATTATATTTGGGTTACTATACATCTTATATTAGGGTTATATACATTATTATATGTAGAGTTATAACAGTATTAATATGTAAGGGTTTCTATACAAGTATTATTTTGGGGTTATATACAGTAATTATATGTAGGGTAATATACAAGTATTATATGTAGGGTTATATACAGTATTATATGGAGGGTTTCATATCAGTATTATATGTAGGGTTATATACCGTTATAGTAGGGTTTACAGTCTATAATTTAGGGATTATAATACAGTCTTATATGTAGGGTTATATCCAGTATTTATATGTAGGGTCATATACATATTATAGTATGGTCATATCATATTATATGTAGGTCATATCAGTATTAATATATTTAGGGTCCAAACAGTATAACAGTAATTATATGAGGGTCTATAACCAGTATTAGATGTAAGGTTATATACACAACTATTATATTTAGGAGGGTTAATACAGTATTAATATTAGGGTCCTATCCAGTATTATATGTAGGGTACTTACAGTACTATATGTAGGTTTATCCGGTATTAATATGTAGGGTTATATACAGTATATATGTAGGTTATACAGTATTATATGTATGGTTATATACAGTATTATATTAGGGTTACACAGTATTATATGTGAGGGTTATAACCTTTATATGTAGGTGTTATCTACAGTATTAATATGTAGGGTTATATACCGTATATATGTTAGGGTCTACATTATTATATGTAGGGTTATATACAGTTTATATGTAGTGTTATATACAGTATTATATGTGATGGTTATACAGTATTATATGTAGGGTAATACAGTATTATATTAGGGTTCATATACGTATTAATATGTAGGGTTATACAGTCTTATATGTAGGGTCATCTACAGTATTAATATGTATAAAAGGTTATTACGTATTATATGTAGGGGTTTATATACGAGTCTTATATGTAGGGTATATACAGTATTATATGTAGGGTTATACAGTATTAATGTATGGTTTTATCCAGTATTATAGGATGGGTTATATACCGTATTATATTTAGGTTTATATACAGTATTAATGTATTGGGTTATATCCCGTATTATATAGGTAGGGTTTTATATACAGTATTATATGTAGGGTTATAGACAGTATTAGATGTAGGTTTATATAACAGTCATTATATGTAGGGTTTATCAGTAATTATATGTAGGGTCAGATACAGATTATATGTAGGGTCATAGACAAGTATTTCTGTGGGTCCATATCAGTATTATATGTAGGGTTATATACAGTATTATTATGTAGGGGTTATATACAGTATTATATTTAGGGTTATACAGTCTTATATGTAGGGTTATATACAGTATTATATGTAGGTTTATGCATTATTATATGTAGGGTTTAATGGCATATTAATGTGGGTTATATACAGTATTATAATAGGGTTATATACAGTATTGTGTTAGGGGGTCATATCAGTAATTATATGTAGGGTCATATACCGTATTATATGTAGGGTTATATAACAGTATATTGTATGGTTTTACAGTATTATATTCGGGTTATATACAGTCTTATATGTAGGGTATCCAGTATTATATGTAGGGTTATCTAC
Source organism: Hymenochirus boettgeri (assembly GCA_019447015.1). Taxonomy (NCBI): domain Eukaryota; kingdom Metazoa; phylum Chordata; class Amphibia; order Anura; family Pipidae; genus Hymenochirus; species Hymenochirus boettgeri. Next base: position 19,387 of record JAACNH010002796.1, read on the forward strand.
AGTATTATATGTAGGGTTATGATACAGTTTATATGTAGGTTATATCGCAGTATTATATGTTGTCATACAGTATTTCTATGTAGGCGTTAGTACAGTATTATTATGTAGGGTCTATACAGTATTATATGTAGGGTTATATACAGTAATTTATGTAGGTTATATACAGATTATATGTAGTGGTTTATATGTAGTATTATATTAGCGTTTATATACAGTATTATATTTACGGGTTAATTACAGTATCTATATGTAGGGTTATATACAGTATTATATGTAGGGTTATATAAGGATTATAGGTAGGGTTTAATACACGGATTAAATGTAGGGTACTATACAGTATTATATGTAGGGTTTTATATACAGTATTTTAGGGTTATCTACAGTATTACATGTAGGGTTATATCCATATTACATGTAGGGTTATATATATGGATGTAGGGTTATACATAGTCATTCTATGTAGAGTTATATAGTATTATATTTAGGGGTTTATATAGTATTATATGTAGGGTTATATCAGTATTACATGTCGGGTATATATACCCTGTATGTATGGGTTATATACAGTATTAGATGTAGTGTTTTAGATACAGTATCAAAAATGTAGGTTATATACAGTTTTCATATGTAGGGTTATATACAGTATTATATGTAGAGTTATACAGTATTATAGTATGGTTATCTACATTATTATATGTGGGTATATACAGTAGTATATGTAGAGTTATCAGTATTATTATATATGTAGGGTTATATACAGTATTATATGTAGAGTTATACGTATACTATGTAAGGGTTATATACAGTATTATATGTAGGGTATTACAGTAGTATATGTAAGGTTATACAGGATTATATGTAGGTTTACAGTATTATATGTAGGGTTATATACAGTATGATATGTAGGGTTATATACAGTATTCTAATGTAGGGTCATATACAGTAAATTATATGTAGGGTTTATACAGTATTATATGTAGGGTTATATACAGTATTTATGTAGGGTTATATACAGTCATTATTGTAGGGTTTATACAGTATTACTATGTAGGGTTATATACATTATATATGTAGGTTATTACATTATTATAGTGTCATATACATATTATAATGTAGGGGTCATATACAGTCTTATAATGTATGGGGTATACAGTATTCTATGTCGGTCATATACAGTATTATATGTAGGTGTTTTATACAGTCATTATATTTATGGTTCTATACAGTTTAAATATAGGTGTTATATACAGTATATATATGTAGGGGTTTATACGTATAATGTAGGGTTAATATACAGTATTATATTAGGGTTATTACATTATTATATTTAGGCGTTTATACAGTATTATATGTAGGGGCATATTACAGGTATTATAGTTAGGGTCATATACATTTATATGTAAGGTTATATACATATTATATGTAGGGTCATATTACAGTAATTAATGTAGGGTATATCAGTATTAGATGTAGGGTTTATAACAGTATTATATGTAGGTTTCTTACCGTATTAGATGTAGGGTTATACAAGTATTCTATGTAGGGTCATATCCAGTATTATATGTAGGGTTATATTACAGTATTATATTTAGGTCATATACAGTATTATATATGTAGAAGTTATACGTATTATAGTAGGGTTATATACAGTATTATAATGTTAGGTTATATACAGTATTATATGTAGGTGTCATATAAGTATTATATGTAGGGTTTATCTCCGTATTCTATGTAGGGTCAATACAGTATGATTTATAGTTATACAGTAGTATATGTAGGGTTAAATCAGTTATTATATGTAGGGTTTATATACCGTATTAATATTGTAGGGTCAATATACCTTATTTATATATAGGGTTATATCCAGTATTATATGTAGGGTTTATATACAGTTATTAATGTAGTGTTTATAATACAGTATTAATGTAGGGTTTATACAGGGTAATATGTAGGAGTTATATACGTAGTACTGTAGGGTCATATACAGTAGATCTGAGAGTTATACAGTATTATATGTAGTGTTATATACAGTATTTATATGTAGGTTTATTACGTATTATTGTAGGGTTTATACAGTATTATATGTAGGGTTTATACGTATTATATGTAGGGTTTATACAGTATTATATGTAGGGTCACATTAAAAATCCAGTATTATTGTTAGAGTTATACATTATTATATGTAGGGTTATATACAGTATTATATGTAGGGTTATATACAGTATTATATGTAGGGTTATATACAGTATTATATGTAGGTGTTCTAATACAGTATTATATTAGGGTTTATATACAGTCTTTATATGTAGGGTTATCTACAGGTATTTATATGTAGGGTTTTATATACTTATTATATGTAGGTTATATACAGTATTATTGTAGGGTCATATACAAGTATCTATGTAGAGTGTATACAGTTTATACTGTAAGGTTAGATACAGTATTATCTTAGGGTTATATACAGTATTATATGTAGGGTCAGATACAATATTATATGTAGGGTTATATACAGTATTATAATTTAGTGTTATATACAAGTATTATATGTAGGGTTTTATATACAGTATTATAGGAGGGTTATATACAGTATTACATGTAGGGTTTATATACAGTATTATATGTAGGTTATATACGTTATTATCATGTAGGGTTTATACAGTATTACATGTAGTTATATACAGTATTATATGTAGGGTTATATACAGTAGTATATGTAGGTATACAGTATTATATGTAGGTTATATACAGATTTATGTAGGGTATATACAGTATTTTTATATGTAGGGTTATATACTGTATTATATGTAGGTTCATATACAGTATTATATGTAAGTTATACAGTTAGTATATTAGGGTTATTACATATTATAGGTAGGGTTTATATACAGTATTCTATGTAGGGTTATATACAGTATTTATATGTAGGGTTTATTAGAGAACTTTTATTGAGGGACAGGAGAAGTATCTCTCACCTTACATTTTTCTCTCCAGGAGGATGGTGGTACCAGTTGTAGAGGTAGTGGGTTTTTTATCAAACGGGGGAGACTCCATCTTGTCTGCATCTGCAATGTCCCAGACCTGGAAAAAATGATAAAACCTGCACTCACAACGGCACTACCAGGAACGTTACATTTTACTTAGATTATTATTACAAGGAGCATCCAATAGTGTTTTCACACCATCCCCCCCAGACCCTGTCCTATTGATCCCATATATCTCTACTGCTCTCACCCTCATGTAGTTCATCCTGACTATTAGCTATTAACCTGATGGCATGGCTTTGGGCATGACAATTTCTATGAATGGCACCTTTAGGAAACACGGGCCCTCATGCTCTCTCCAGCATCGCCCTCTATCAATAGATCATAATTTCCTGCATCATGTGGTCCCTGTGCACAGAACACAAACATACAATGTTACATACGGGTTTCCTGGTGTGTCCTATTGATTCAATTTGGTGCCCTGTTTGTGACCAGCTTTATAGCACAGGAGGTAGAAAAAAGTAGCAAGTTTGAACCCAAATGGCAATAAAATAAAATATCAGATTAAATGAATGAAAACAAGGAACCCCCCCCAAACACACACACATGTACTGAACCAAGCTAGTTTTAATTGTCTTGCATGTCTCTTTCCATAGAATTGTCCCCTCATTGCCCAACTGTCAGTCCTAGGGATCCAGGGCTTTGTATTTGGTAATGTTTAAGGTAGACAACCTAACTTGTCTAGTTCTTCTCCAACATTGGAACTTGCTACTTCTATTTTTGGTATGTTAAAGGTAGAACAACTAACTTGTCTAAGGTCTTTTCTCCAACATTGAACTTGCTTACTTCTATTTGGTAATGTAGGTAGACAACCTAAACTTGTCTAGGTCTTCTCCAACATGGCACTTGCTACCCTTTTCCCCCCCCCCCCCCTATGTGGTAAATGTAAGGTAGACAGCCCTAACCTAACTTGTTCTCGGTCTTCTCTCTCCAACATTGTGAAACTTGCTACTTCTATTTGGTAATGTTAAGGTAGACAACCTAACTTGTCTGGATCTTCTTTTTTCTCCAACATTGGAACTTGCTACTTCTTTTGGTACTGTTAAAGGTAGACAACCTAACTTGTCTAGGTCTTCTCCAGCAACATTGGAACTGCTTAGCTTCTATTTGGTATGTTTAAGGTAGACAACCTAACTTGGCTAGGTCTTCTTCTCCAACATTTGACTTCTACTTCTATTTGGTAAATGTTAAAGGTAGACAAACCTACCTTGTCTAGTCTTCTCCCAACATTGGAACTTGCTACGTCTATTGGTAATGTTACGGTAGACAACCTATACTTGTTCTAGGTCTTCCTCCAACTTGGAACTTGCTACTCTTCTATTTGTAATTTTAAGGTAGACAAAACCATCAACTTGTCTAGGGTCTTCTCCACATTGGAACTTGCTACTTCTTTTGGTAATGTTAAGGTAGACAACTAACTTGTCTGGTCTTCTCCAAATTGGAACTTGCTACTTCTATTTGGTCAATGTTAATTGTAGACAACCTAACTTGTCAGGTCTTCTCCACAATTGGAACTTGCTACTCTATTGGTAAGTTAGGTAGACAACCTAACTTGTTCTAGGTCTTCTCCAACATTGAACTTGCTTACTTTCTATTGGTAATGTTAAGGTAGAAAAACCAACTTGTCTAGGTCTTCTCCAACTTGGAACTTGCTACTGTCTATTTGGTAATGTTAAGGTAGACAAACCTAACTTGTCTAGGTCTTCTCAATTGGGATGGAACTTGCTACTTCCTATTTTGGTAATGTTAAGGTAGACCACCTAACCTTGTCTAGTCTTCTCCAACATGGAACGTTGCTACTTCTATTGGTAATGTTAGGTAACAACCTAACTTGGTCTAGGTCTTCTCCAACATTGAAAACTTGCTACTCTCTATTTGGTTATGTTAAAAGGTAGACACCTAACTTGTCTAGGCTTCTTCCAACATTGGAACTTGCTACTTCTATTTGTAATGTTAAGGTAGACATACCTAACTTGTCTAGGTCTTGCCCACATTGGACTTGCTACTTCATTTTGGTAGATGTTAAGGTATACACACCTAGACTTGTCTAGGTCTTCTCCAACATTGGAACTTGCTACTTCTTATTGGTATGTTAAGGTAGACAACCTACTTGTCTAGGTCTTCTCCACAGTTGAACTTGCTACTTCTATTTGTATGTTTAAGGTAGACAACCTTAACTTGTCCAGGGTCTTCTCCAACATTTGAACTTGCTACTCTCTTCTATTGGTCAATGTTAAGGTAGACAACCTAACTTGTCTAGGTCTCTCAACATTGGAACTTGCCTACTTCTATTTGGGTAATGTGTAAGGTAGACAACCCTAACTTGTCTAGGTCCCTTCTCCAACATTGGAACTTGCTACTTCTATTTGGTAATGTTAAGGTAGACAACCAAACTTGTCTAGGTCTTCTCCAACATTTTGGAACTTGCCTACTCTATTGGTAATGTTAAGGTAAGGACAACCTAACTGTCTAGGTTCTTTCCACATTGGAACGTGTACTTTCGATTTGGTAATGTTAAGGTATACAACCTAACTTGTCTAGGTCTTCTCCAACTTGGAAACTTGCTAACTTCTATTTGGTAATGTTAATGTAGACAACTACAACATTGTCTAGTCTTCTCCACCATTGAACTGCCTACTTCTATTGGTTATGTTCAGGTTTTTTAGACAACCTAACTTGTCCTAGTCTTCTCCAACATTGGAACTTGCTACTATTCTATTTGGTAATGTTAAGGTAGACACCTAACTTGCTAGGTCTTTTCTCCAACATTGGAAACTTGCTACTTCTATTTGGTATGTTAAGGTAGACAACCTAACTGATCTAGTCTTCTCACATGGGAACTTGCTACTTCTATTTGGTATGTTTAAGGTAAACAACCTAACGTGTCTAGGTCTCCCAACATTGAGGGAACTTGCTACTTCTATTTGTAATGTTAATGTAGACCAACCTACTTGTCTAGGCCCTTTTCTCCAACTTGGAACTTGCTACTTCCTATGTGGTATGTTAGGTAGACACAACCTAACTTGTCTAGGTCTTCTCCACATTGGAACTTGCTACTTCTATTTGGTAATGTTAAGGTAGACAACTACCTAACTTGTCTAGGTCTTTCTCCAACATTGGAGGAACTTGTCTATCTTCTATTTGGTATGTTAAGGTAGACCAACCTAAACTTGTCTAGTGTCTTTCTCCACATTGGCACTTGCTACTTCTATTTGGTAAGTTAAGGTATACAACCTAACTTGTCTGGTCTCTCTTCTCCAACATGGAACTTGCTACTTCTATTTGGTTAGTTAAGGTGACAACCTACTTGTCTAGGTCTTCTCAACATTGGGAAACTTGCTACTACTTCTATTTGGTAATGTTAGGTTAGACAACCTAACTTGTCCTGGTCTTTTCTCCAACATTGGAACTTGCACTTCCTATTTGGTAATGTTAAGGTAGCAACCTAACTTGTCTAGGTCTTCTCCAACCTTGGAAACTTGCTCTTCATTTTGGTAATTGTTAAGGTAGACAACCTAACTTATCTATGTCTTCTCCAACATTGGAACTTGCTACTCTATTTTGTTAATGTTTTAAGTAACAACTAACTGGTCTAGTCTTCTCAAACATTGGAACTTGCTACTTCTATTTGTAATGTTTAAGGTGACAAACCAACTTGTCTAGGTCTTCTCAACATTGGACTTGGCTACGTTTCCTATTTGGTAATGTTAAGGTAGACAACCTAACTTGTCTAGGTCTTCTCCAACATTGGAACTTGGCTACTTCTATTTGTTAATGTGAAGGAGACAACCTAACTTTTTCCTAGGTCTTCTCCACATTGGAACTTGCTACTTCTATTTGGTATGTTAAGTAGACACCTAACTTGTCTAGGTCTTCTCCAACATTGAATTCTACTCTTTCTATTGGGTAAGGTTAATGGTCGACAACCTAACTGGTCTAGGTCTCTCCAACATTGGCCTTGCTACTATACTATTTGGTAATGTTAAGTGTAGACAACCTAATTGTCTAGGTCTTCTCCAACATGGAACTTTGCTACTGTCTATTTGGTATGTTAAGGTAGACACCTAACTTGTCTAGGTCTTCCTCCAACATTGGGAACTTGCTACTAACTTCTCTATTTGGTTATGTAAAGGTAACACCTAACTTTCTAGGTCTTCGCCACATTGGAACTTGCTACTTTCTATTGGGTTATGTTAAGGTAGACAACCTAACTTGGTCTAGTCTTCTCCACATTGGAACTTGCTACCTCTATTTGGTTATGTAAGTATACACACACATAAACTTGTCTAGGTCTTCTCACCTTGGAACTGCTACTTCTATTTTTTGGTAATTAAGTAGAACAACCTAATTGTCTAGGTCTCTCCACATTGAACTTGCTACTTGCTACTAATCTATTTTGGTAATTTAAGGTAGACAACCAACTTGTCTAGGTCTTCTTCAACCTTGGAACTTGCTACTTTTCTGTGGTATGTTAAGGGAGACAACCTACTTGTCTAGGTCTTCTCCAACATTGGAACTTTGCTACTTTCTCTTTGGGTAAGTAAGGTAGACAACCTAACTTGTCTAGGTCTTTTCTCCAACATTGGAACTTGCTACTTCTATTTGGTATGTTAAGGTAGACAACCTAACTTTTCTAGGTCTTCTTCCAACATTGGAACTTGCACTTTCTATTTGGATTAAGGTAGACAACCTAACTTGTCTATGTCTTCTCCAACATTGTAACTTTGCTAACTTCTATTTGGTAATGTTAAGGTAACAACCTAACAGTGTCTAGTCTTCTCCAACATTGGAACTTGCTACTTCTATTTGGTACTGTTTAAGGTGACAACCTAACTGTCTAAGGTCTTCTCCAACATTGGAACTTGCTACTTCTATTTTGGTAATGTTAAGGATAAGACAACCGAACTTGTCTAGGTCTTCTCCAACATTGGAACTTGCTACTTCTATTTGAGTCATGTTAGGTATACACCTTACTTTTCTAGGTTTCCCAACAGTGGAACTTGCTCACTTCTATTTGGTAATGTTAGGTAGACAACCTAACTTGTCGGGTGCTTCTCCAACATTGGACGTTGCTACTTTATTTGGTATGTTAAGGTAGACACCTAACTTGTCTAGGTCTCTCCAACTTGAACCCTCATTCTCTTGGCTGGAACATTCTTCATCCCTTGGCTGAGAATTGTCGATCAAGAATGCTTGGACATGTTAAGTGCCATGTTAAACCTTCATTCCTCGTTAGTTTGTTATTAATTATATTATTATGTACCCACTATGGTATCAGCATGATACACGGATGGTACCTAGAGTTGCTAGATTAATACAATAATCAAAGTAATTAATATATATATTGAGATGGCACTGACTAAATTAGGTTTCTTGACCCCAAGAGCTTCAATCCAAATAATTGGAAACGAGAAAACGGAAGGCTACCATTATCTAGGTCCTTGTGAAAGGATGTTTTGGCTGTGATTGTTTCTTTGTCAGATATTTGTACAAGGGGCCAATACAATATGTGACAATATGGCCTGTCCTGGTTCAATTTCCATCCTCCCTCCAAGCTCATATGGAACAAAACAAGAACTATCGGTGTCGGTACACAAGGTAAAATAGTGGCAAACAGAACAAAGAAATCTAATTATGTAACCAACCTGATGATGGTTTTTGGTCAAAGACTTCTTTCTGGGGTATTGGGCAACTTATCCCAGTTAAGTTCTCTTACCTGATTTGGGGTACGTGGCAATCACAAAAGTCATCCGCACAGGCTTGGAAGTTGTAAATTGAATCCCAGTTATCGACTGTGCTGGTAGGGGAAATGGGACCCCTGAAATTTCACACCCAAGTTACCTCTAAACTCTCCATCTTCTCGCTACTTCCTTCCCTCCATTATGGCTGATCCATTCTAAAGCCAATCGAGATCAGTTTCGTAGGAAAGGAACATGAGACTTCCTTCCACCAGGTCTCCTCCAGCCTCACATTTATTCCATGGTGGGCCGCAATGTCTCCATGTAAGTAAGATCTTTCCTACTTCCCCCCCCCCACTAGAATGGCCGTTTTATTTACCTGAATGATCCCTGGATCAACATCATTTTTATGGTAAAATGTTGGACCTTGCATAAAGGGAACTTTGGGGGATCAGGTTAGGATAAGGAGCCTAGAGGGTCAGATAGGAAGGGGTCTACGGGAGAAAGGACAATGAGAATCCAGGTCCATGTCCGTGTAGGGCTACATTAATGTTAGTGACCTTGATAAAGGGACTGTGGGGGGATCAGGTAGGATAAGGAGCCGAGAGGGTACAGATAGGAGAAGGGTCTTGGGGAGAGAGGATAATGAGAAATCCCAGGTCATTCAGTGTAGGGCTACATTAATGTTAGTGACCTTGATAAAGGAACCTGTGGGGGTCAGTGGATAAGGATCCTAGAGGGTACAGATGGAGAAGGGTCTACGGGCAGAGGACAATGAGAAGTCCCAGTCGTTCATGTAGGGCTACATTAATTTAGTGACCGATAAAGGACTGTGTGGATCAGGTAGGATAAGGAGCCTAGAGGGTACAGATAGGAGAAGGGTCTTACGGGAGAGAGACATGAAAGTCCCAGGTCATTCAGTGTAGGTAGGGCTACATTAATGTTTAGTTGACCTTGATAAAGGGAACTGTGGGGGATCAGGTAGGATAAGGAGCCTATAGGGCAAGATAGGAGAAGGGTCTACGGGGAGGACAACTGAAAGGTCCCAGGTCCTTAGTGTAGTGCTCATAATGTTAGAGACCTTGATAAAAGGGAACTGTGGGAGATCGGTAGGATAAGGAGCCTGAGTACATATAGGAGAAGGGTCTACGGGGAGGACAAATGAGAAGTCCCATGTCATTTTTCTTGTAGTCTACATTAATGTTTAGTTGACCTTTATAAAAGGGACCTGTGGGGAGATTCCAGGTAAGTATCAGGAGCTAGAGTACAGATAGGAGAAGGGTCTACGGGACAGAGACAATGTAAGTTCCCATGTCCATTCAGTGTTAGTGCTACATTATGTTAAGTGACCTGATAAGGACCTGTGGGGAGATAGGTAGTATAAGAGCCTAATATGTTACCGATAGAAAGAAGGGTCTAACGGGGAGATAGGACAATGAGAAGGTCCCTTCCATTCAGTGTAAGGGGCTACATTTTGGTCTTTGTAACTCACCGCCACCAAAAGCAAATCATATATAAAAACACATGGAAATTCCCATGTTTGTGTTTTTATTTCCCCATTTTGGTGTGTGTTTGTGTATTGTGACGTGTATCTTTGTCTTGTTGTTTGGTCGCAGTGGCGTTTCATCAGCGCATCTTGGGTTAACATGTAACAACACGACTGCAAAGACAAATCTATTTTAGACGCAGTCGGATAGTTTTGGATTATTTCCCATAGACTTTCATTTAGTGCGTTTTCCAATAATGTGAATAGAAACAGCCTAGATTGGAACCATGATAATCCTATGGGAAAAAAGAACGGTGTTCACATGTTCATAGAACTGCACAGCAGAAACACGTCTATGGGAATGCCCCACTGGAACCTGTAGTGGGGAAGGAGGGGTTTGGGGCTGGTTAAGGGAACCTTACCTGCAGTCTGTCTGTCCTTCCCTGGTAGATCCTCCCTGTGTCTGTGTATCAATGGGAATTTTCATTCAGGCTTGTAAAAACCATTTCCTCCTCTGATAAATTCCTGGCATTCTCCCCTCTCCATTCCTGGGATCACTTATAAGGGTGAGTGGCAGGTCCGGTTCCTGTATTGGTACCAGAGTTATAATAATAATCCTTAAATACAACGCCAATCAGAGAGATGTCCTAATCGCGTGTAAAGGTAACAGGTTATTGGAGTTCAACACAATAGGGGAATTTATTTACAACGGCAGGTCAGGTTCAACGTAGTTCTCCCAGACAAACAATGTTCTGAACACAAATGCTTAACTGAGATGGAGATTATTAGAAACATCATACATCACATCAAAATCTTTATACTCGAAGTCTAATAAATATAAAATTATTAATTAACAAGGTCAGAATCCGGTGAATTCACATTGGGGATCCTCATTCCCCCCAATCACTACCATGGGGGAGCTCATTGGAGATCTCATTCCCCCCAATCATCTTACCATGGAGGGCCTCCATTGGGGTCTCATTACCCCAATGATCTTACATGAGGGACCTCATTGGTGATCTCATTACCTTACCCCCAATCCCTTACCATGGAGGGAGCTCCATTGGGGATCTCATTCCCCCCAACCCATTTTACATGGATCTGAACCATCATTGGGGATCTCATTCCCCCAATCATCTTACCATGTAGGAGCTCATTGGGGATCTCATTCCCCCCAATCCCTTACATGGGGGTTCTCATTGGGGCATCTCATTCCACACCCAATCATCTTCCATGGAGGACTCATTGGAGATCTCATTCCCCCCAATCCTCTTACATTGAGGGTGCTCATTGGGGATCTCATTCCCCCCAATCATCTTAACCATGGAGGGAGCTCCTTGGGGATCTCATTCCCCCCAATCCTCTTACCAGGGTTGGAGGCTCATTTGGGAATCTCATTCCCCCCATTCCTCTGACCATTGGGGAGCTCATTGGAGATCTCATGCCCCCCATCCCCCCCAATCTTCTTATCAATGGAGGGACCATACATTGGGGATCTCATTCCCCCCAATCCTCTTTACCATGAGGGATCTCATTGGGGATCTCATTCCCTGCCCCCTCAATCATCTACCATGGATGGGAGCTTCATTGGGGATTCTCATTCCCCCCACAATCCTCTACCATGGAGGGAGCTCATTGGGGGATCTCATTCCCCCCCACCCTTTTACCATGGAGAACGCTCATTGGGGGATCTCATTCCCTCATTCCCCCATCATCTACCCATGAGGAGCTCATTGGGGATCCTCCATTCCCCCAACCTCTTCCAGGAGGGCGCTCCTTGGGCATCTCATTCCCCCCCAACTCCTCTATACCATGGGAGGAGCTCATTGGAGATCTCATTCCCCCAATCCCTCTTACCATGGCGGGAGCTTCATTGGGGATACTCATTCCCCCCAATCCTCGTACGCATGGATGAGGCTCAATTGGGGATCTATTCCCCGCCCCCAATATCTTACCCATTGGAGTGAGCTCATTGGGGATCCCATTCCCTCCCAACATCTTACCATGGAGGGAGCTCATTGGAGATCTCATTCCCCCCCCGCAATCCTCTTATACTGGAGGAGCTCCTTGGGGATTTATTCCCCCCAAGCCCTTACCATGGAGGGAGCTTCATGGGGTCTCCATTCCCCCAATCCTCTACCATGGCGGGAGCTCTTGGGATCGCATTTTCCCCCAATCCTCTTACCATGGAGGGGGATCATTGGGGATCTAGCCCCCCAATCTCTTACATGGATGGAGCTTCATGAGAATCTCTTCCCCCCAATCCTCTTACCATGGAGGGCGCTCTTGGGGATTTTCATTCCCCCCAATTCCTCTACCATGGAGGGAGCTCATTGGGGACTCATTCCCCAATCCTCTTACCTATGGGAGGGAGCTCATGGGGATCTCATTCCTCCCATCCTCTTACCATGGAGTGAGCTCATTGGGGATCTCCTTCCCTCCAATCATCTTAAACCATGGGGGAGCTCATTGGGAATCTCTTCCCCCCAATCCTCTACCATGGAGGGAGCTCATTGGGGATCCATCCCCCCAATCATCCTCACCTGGAGGGAGCTCATTGGGAATCTCATTCCCCCCAATCATCTCACCCTGGAGGGAGCTCATTGGGGATGTCATTCCTCTTCCCCCCAATATCTTACCATGGAGGGAGCTCTTGGGGATCCTCAGTTCCCACCCACTCTCGTGCCATGGAGGAGCTCATTGGGAAAATCCTTCATTCCCCCCCAATCCTCTTAAAACAATGGAAGGGAGGCTCATGGGGGATCTCATTCCCCCCAATCATCTTACCATGGAGGGAGCTCATTGGGGATCTCATCCCCCCAATCCTCTTACCATGGCGGGGCTCATTGGGGATTCATCCCCCCAATCCTCTTACCATGGAGGGAGCTCATTGAGATCTCAATATCCCTTCCCCCCAATCCTCTTACCATGGAGGGTGCTCATTGGGATCTCATTCCCCCCCAATCATCTTACATGGAGGGAGCTCATTGGGGATCTCATTCCCCCATCTCTCACCATGGAGGTGCTCATTGGGATCTCATTCCCCAATCCTCTTAACCATGGAGGGAGCTCTGGAATCTCCTTCCCTCCTCAATCCTCTTACCATTTTGGAGAGCTCCATTGGGAGGGGGGGGGTCTCATTCCCTTCCCCCAATCATCTTACCGACCATGGAGGAGCCTCATTGGGGATCTCATTACCCACCCATCATCTTAACCATGGAGGAGCCATTGGGGATCTTCATTCCCCCAATCACTTACCATGGATGGAGCTCTTGGGGATCTCATTCCCCCCATCATCTTATTACCATGGAGGGAAGCTCATTGTGGATCTTCATTCCCCCCAATCATCTTACCATGGAGGGAGCTCATGGGATCTCTTCCCCGCAACATCTTACCATGGAGGGAGCTCATTGGGGATCTCATCCCCCCAATCATCTTACCATGGAGTGGCTCATTGGGGATCTCATTCCCTCCCAATCATCTTACCATGGAGGGAGCTCTTGGGAGTCTCATTCCCCCCAATTATACTCAACATGGAGGGAGATCATTGGGGATCTCTTCCCCACCATCCTCTACCCTGAGGGAGCTCATTGGGAATCTTATCCCCCCAATTCCTCTTACCATGGAGGGGCGCTCATGTGGATCTCAATTCCCCCAATCCTATTTACCATGGAGGGGTTCATTGGGAATCCGATTCTGGATTCTGGCGGATTTAATTTGATTTCTTCAGTCCTGAAAACAATCCGATTTCCATTGTGAACTTAGGGATAGCCTGGACCCTGTATAATTCTCATTTTGCAAAGTATCAGGGGTTTTGCTCTTAAATACGCAACACAAACATTCTTCTTAGTCAATTACTGTTGCTTAAAAACCTTAGTAGATTGTTTTAGTTTTCATGGCAATACTCACTTTCCTTGGGTGATCTTTCCCGTATGAGGAATGCCTGTGGTGTTTCCCACTGTGTCCGGTGGTTGTGTGAATCTACGCCAGGATCATTTCTCTGTTATCGTATTCGATCCTCTTGATCAATGTTAAAAGAGGAGATTTCGTCAACACACATCTGTATTAATATTGTGGGAGTCAAGTGAATTACATGGGGGCGTGCTTCATTGGGATGTATCGATTGGTTTTGCATCATTGTACGTATGAAAATCCGTGTACATCCAGATTACATGGATGGCAACCAGGTGTAGACAATAACACAATGTTGAGCTCTTTGCACCAGTAGGAGGTGAAAGCCCCTGAGTTAGGTATTTGTGTAGCTTATGGGTTGAACTACCCCAGATTGGTCCTTTTAAAGACACTCACCCATTAATAACATCTTTTAGAAAGAAATGCCCTCGTTTCATATGTTGATATATCATGGTTTGGTCTCTGATTCATTACTGTCATTCTGCTATGCTTCTGGAGTGCTCATGGAAACTGAGCCATTTAGAAACCTGTACTGGCCGTACTGAGTCCTGGGCAGCTACAGAAGAGGCAAACAAGGTATTAAATTCAGTCATTGGCTGTGATGTCATCTGTCAAATCCTGACTGACAGTGTTATAATGGAAGGAAACCAGGAGAGCAAAACAGGGGGTAACAGGACATTGTGCAGGATTTAGGTTAGGTGTGCTAGATTACACCTTTCAACTTCAAACTATTACCGTTTAGGGTTTTGGGGGATGATTCCTGTTTTGTAAGTTCTTCATTTCAGGACTGGCTTGCTCTTTAAAATAATATTCTCTATAGCCTAGACATCCAGTACAAAGCAGAACAATATTGAAACAGGAGCAAACATACAATTAGCAAAAGAAACAGAGAAGATTGTCAATACATTTCTTGACACATCACGTTCACCCAAGGAACTCAGTTAAAGATATCAGGTACAACATTAGAGGTGTAGATGTACCGCAGATCTAACTGCTACGTTTGGAAACACAGTGGATTTACGGTTAAATTCCAAAGCCAACCGAATGGACTCACAAAGATTTTTGACCTTACTACCTTCCGTTTATTTAAAGCCTTCATCTTACAGGAGTACTTTTTAAAACCAATTGAAAAAGACCAAAATCCTCTGTATGTTATGATAAACCAACTAAGAACGGGAAGTTACGTATAAACTTGAATTTTGGGCTTGAAAGGTGCATTGTGGAAGGGAATATTGTGTTTGCTGCAGATTTTAAACTCAATAGGGAATGATGAGTTTTGTAGTGACGCTTTGTTGGTGGGACAAAAAAACTTTGTGTGTACCCAGCCCCAAAGTGGGGCTAATTTTGATCCAATCATCAAAAGCTAACATCTGATGTTAGGGCAAAATTAAGCACCATTTTTCAATGATAGAACTTTTATTGAATCTCTTCTGTATCTTTTTGATGATTGGTCAATGTGTTTTTTTTTTGTCCCAAACAAGCGTTCACTACAAACTCATCATTCCCCTTATTGAGTTTTAAAATCTGCAGCAAACAC
>JAACNH010002797.1:0-35033 GCA_019447015.1 Hymenochirus boettgeri
ACTAACCCTCCATTTTGGCTATAACCCTCGAATGTGGCGATAACCCTAGAATGTAGCGTTCACTAACCCTTGAATTCGCCCTTAACCCTCAAATGCAGCGTTCACTAACCCTCGAATTTGCCCATAACCCTCGAATGCAGTTATTTGGTAACCCTCGAATTTGGCAATAACCTCTGAATGCGGCGTTCAGTTTCGGTAACCATCGAAAATTCAATGCTTAAGCTTGAAAATAGCCCGATTATGCGTAAAGTTAGTGTTTAAACAAGATTTGGTGTACGTGTTCCCAGACCATTTCCCAGGTCCGAGAGCCATTTACAGTAAGTTACTATTGCTATTTTAAATGTATTTTATTAGAACTTTTTGAACATTTGGTCCCCATTGACTTTTTCGAACTATTGAACTGCCAAACTTTTACTGAAGTTTAAAAATTTGTGTATTCAAAAAAATACTCCCTTTTTTATTTAAATCATATGTAATTGTGCTGAACTTCTCCTTTACGTTTGTGTTTCCATGAAATGCACTTCCTGATCTGCTTTTCCTCTTTCTGGGATGTACAGTATATGTCAGCATTGCCGGAATGGGCAGCCAAGCTCTGTTCCTTATTTAGGCCCACATTGTTCTGGCCTGGCTGTGTTTATAAAGCGTAGGCTGGGAACATCTGGATAGGGTGTAGGCAAACCCACTTGACTTGTATAATGAATTTGTGCCTCTTTTAGTCTAAGCCAAAGCCAGATATTTCAGAAACTTACATGCAGATTGCTAGCTGCACCAAAAATACACAGAACCTTCCTTTTAATGGTAATTTTGTACAGTACGGAGTTTACTTATAACAAGGGGACTTTTACTCCTTCTCCCATTTTTTATGAAAAGCAGAAGCTCTCCTCCCCCAGCAAGTATACAGCATGGCTTTTATTTCATTCCAGCTAGACTTTAGGGATTAAATTGGTGGGGCCCCTGGGTTTGACTTTTCTACACGCTAGTATTGTAAAACAAGGAAAGTATTAGGAATCTCAAGCAGGAAGTTGGACTTCCAAAATTCTTTTGTCAGCCCGAGACTAGAAATAAATACAGGGCCATTCCTTTTATAGGAGAGCGGAGTTAAGTGTTTGATATGATCTGTATACTTAGCTGTTATAGAGTATGTACTATGGGATCTTTCAGGTTTATGCTCTGTGGAGGCACAGGGAGATCCAGTGACAATGCCAATGCCTGGAGGTGCTGACAGGCATTGAAGTGAACCAAGATATTTTTTTTGCATTATTTCATTTCCATTAGACTATAAACCTTTCTGACAGGAGGGCAGAAGGTGGAGCAGAGGCCACAGGGGAGGAATGGAACTTCTAAAGGGAGAACTTAGTAGGAGTGTAACTACAAAGAGTACAGGGGTTGTGAATGGGTGTCAAGTTCATTCATCATTTTTCATCAAAATTTGCTTTATTGTGAAGGTCTTGGGTTTAAAGGTACGGGTGGCTAGAGAAGGAGGATGGCAATCATAGTGGATGGAGGGATGTTTATTAAGGGATGGCATGCTTGTTTAATAAGTGGTGCAAAGGTTGTGCTTGTAATATGCAGAAAGCCATAAGGTATTATAGGCTGTTACATAGGAATGTACATATACTGTTACCATGATAATTGAGCTGGGAGTGAGAAGCAGCATTTGTTTGTTTCAAAAATGTAATCAGTCTGCCCTGTGATTGACAGCAGCATAGAGATCCCTGCATCTGCCTGAGGGGATGGCTGAGACTGGGTTCAATGGCCTATCTACTGCCCCTACACGGGACCCAGAAGGAAAGAGGGCCCTGCGAAAACCTCCACGACCAGCTGTTTTAAACAGCCGATTGCACGCATGAAGGAAACATATGCTCTGGAAGTTCGAGTCCGGTCTTTACATATACAACCGATAGCCGCATTCTGTGTGGACAGAATGCGGATATCGGTTGTATACTTACAGTTACTGGTGCAGCTCAACTCAGGTTTATAAAGGGGATGGCGGCTTCCTCTTCATCTAAAAATGTAAGTGTTAGCCGTGGGCAGCCATGAGTTTGCTGTGGGCAGCCATGAGTTTGCTGTGGGCAGGAGTTAAGGGGTAGGTTATAATGGATATAATCCGTAAATTATACGGATATCAAAAGTCACCTTGGAGTTCCGTGCCTGCGGCCTCATGCTTTTATATGGAACTCCTCGGTGACTTCTAATATCCTTATAATTTACAGTAGGGGGTACATTATCCACTATTTCACTCCACTGTGATGGAGCTTAGTGAGCAGGAAGAGGGACATTGGGAAATCCTGGTGGGATAGTATTATGTGTGTAGAAATGTATGTATTAGTAAATGTAAAGCTGAATAGTCGTTGCAAATGCACAGGAGCGATGGTTATCTATATTCTTTATACAGAACAATCGCTGTTCGATGTGCCCATGCATGGTCCGATGTTATCGTCTCTCTCTACTGTAGTAAAGGAACCTATGTGTACACATTTACCAAATTCCGCAAATTATGCTGGATCAGCGTCACAGTTCTATGAAAGACACTAATGATAATGTAATGCAAATGTTAAAATGTAGCCTGTCCCCCCCAACAGTCTGAGGGGTCGTTAACTGGCCCCTTAGTTATAAAGTTTGAAAACCCCTGGTATAGACATTAAAGCCAATTTAACCTTTAAACAGACAACTGTTCTTACCTGCCACATTCCCACGATGTTCCCTGGCCAGATACCGATTATCAGGCTGGGCAGTTAACTGGTGCTACTTAAAAAAAAAATGAAAGCATCAAAGAGCATCCGTAGGCCTGGAAAATCAATCTGACATGTTTATTTATCCTCACATTACATCAATGTGTCAGCTAGGATTAGGCTATTATCAGAACCACGAGGATGGCCTAATCGGGGCTGACGCATTGATGAAATGTGGGAATAAATAAACATGTCTGCAGTGGCATGCCGCAAAGCTACAAATCACCGGGCCCCCCAGCAAAACTGTAATGGGCCCTTCCTGCCTCCCCTTCCTGCTTCATTTACATTGGTTGTCTGAGGAGCTGTACCTGTGGGAGGAGCTGCTCACATGGTAGTTACACCTCTACAGATTGAATTGGTTCTCCAGGCTGGTGACTGCTGTTTTGATAAATATACACACACACACATAGCGTTTCCAGATCAGTGAAAAATCAGAGGACACTTATTAAAATCACATGCAGCAAGGCTGAGTCAGCAATAATGCAGTTTTAATGCAATCAGTGCAGCCCTGCTAACTGCATTTATTAAGAGTGTCCTACAATCAGCAGGTATCTGGAAACCCTACACACACACATATCCAGCATGTGTGCATTTCCCATCAATCTATAAAAAAACAGGTTTTCTGAATTCCAGTTTATTTTCCTTCTAATCCCGACCTTGATTTCCTGTAATCTGTTTTATAGCACGGAAAGTCTCTGGTCAAAAAGTTGTGGCTTACAGGAGCTGAAATATAAAACAATATAACAAAACTTGGCTGAGTTTTAAAGCATTGATATCTGTCCTACTCAAATAATCTAACAGGGAGGAGAACGCTGGAAGCGGCCTGCAAAGTCAATCTCTGCCAGAGGAAGCTCATTGCAGCAAAGTGCTGTAAATAAATGCAAACTGCTCGTACACATGCTGGATTTACGGGCGAGGATCGACCCCGTTTTGGTCTAGAATCGTCCCTGTGTATGCATTCGGTTGGGGGTCGTTCGTTGATCTGCTTGGCCCGCGACCGAACGCATACACACCGTACACGGACGATTTTGGGCTAAAATGGGCATTTGGCACGTGTAGCGATCAGCCTTCGGGGATTATTCCTCGCTCGTAGATCGGGCATGTGTACCTTTAATCCTGTCACCTTAATCCAATGTACAAATACTATAGGTGTGAATAAATGGTATTAATGACTTTAATATAAAACCATATTTATTATAGTGCCACTGTTCCTGATCTGCAGCAGACTAAATGCATTAGTGGGGAAGAAGCTAACAGATTACATTTACTCTGCCACCCACGGTAGCTGGCACATTATAACACTCCTATTCAGACTGGCAGTCTGGCATGTCTGGCAATAGACAGAAGGTCCGACTGCTGAGTCTTTCTTTATTATTTGGAACAGAGCCCATGACCTGAAGTTGTGCATGACTGATTACAATTCCTAGCTTTCTGCTCTGAGCCTGTTTACTGGTAATAATGATATAAACTGTGGGGGGTTCCCATCTCATTGAGTCTGCAGATCATTCACTATCAAGGCATAAATATTTTTGTATAAACAGGCAAAGTCAAGACGGAGGGAGGTTAGGCAAAGAAGTTTTGACTGGACTGGGACTGTTTAGTATTTCACATTCATCTCATGTTAAAAATCACCGGGAATGTTATTTGTCAGGTTTTACCGGCTAGTGAATTCCAATCCATAAACAAGAGAGACAAACAGCTTTAAAGTATTTAGCAAGTCAGAGCATATTGGTCATTATTTTACTCTCAAAGCACAAAGCTGTTATACATGCACAGATTCCGTTTTTGTATGATAATCTGTTATGTTTATTTTATGGAGCAATGATCCTATTGAATGGCCTTTTATTTTTGCCCACCAGGCAGGTTTGAAAACCATTTGCACAAAAACTGTGTAAATGGACAGGTACATGTAAATTGTGCTATCACATACACTGATAAATTTATACAGCTTTGGTAAACCCCTCATCTGAGGAGGGGCTTACCAATTTCATTCAATTAATTTCATTCAATTAATCAGATGAGTAGCACAAATCAGAAATGGCCTGTGTGTTGGGGGATGTACTGCATTAGTTCTTTATATAAGCTGGGTACACACATGAACCAGAAAGGGAAGATTCAGTTGCTTTGTTGCGAACCAGGATTCTTGGCGCTAATGAATGTATACCATCGGCGTTGGAATCGCTCGTTACATTCAGAAAAATAGGGAGTCACCCACAGTCAAGAAAACTTGTCAGTCCGGAACATTCTCACTATACCGTATGTATGGACTGTGTGTACCCTCATCTATGAGAAATGACAGACGGAATCTTACAGATTCTGTCTGTCATTTTTCAGAGATTGGTACTTTGTGCACGCAGCTTAAAGGGAATGTCCAGCTTAAAAATAAGTTTCTTTTAAAATAATTATTACCCCCCAAAACCTCAATTTCGCAAGGTTTCTAGAATTCAAAGATCCCCAGTACTAACTTACCTGACCCGGTCCCTCGCCGTTTCTACTCCGCGGCTGGTGCTGACAGCCGCGACCAAGAAGAGAAGCGTCTGTCAGCGCAGAAGTCCCCTGCTCCTGTTTTTGCTCGCAGCAAGCTCGAAACAGGAGCAGGGGGCGTAGAAATAGCCGGCGAGGGTCCAGGTCTGGGGGATCTTTGAATTCTAGAAACCTTGCGAAAGTAAGGTTTTGGGGGTAATAATAATTTTAAAAGAAACTTATTTTTAGGCTGGACTTGCCCTTTAAGTCTGAGATGTTGCACTGTATCAACGTCTAAAGCTGGATACACACAGTACCAATCTTTCAAAGGTGACAGACAGAATCTGGAAGATTCTATCTGTCATCTTTGAATGATGTGGCTACAGGCGTTCTAGTGTAAAAGTAAAGGGAGATCACTTGTGACTGCCAAATACCTAACAATCGATACTTTAGTACAGGGAGCGTCCGCAAGCAAGGAAAATTTTAGTCTGTAACAACCTTTTCCAATGCTGATGTGGAATGTTCGCTGAAATTGCAAACTGTTGTTACGGATGCACACACATTACTGATAAAGGTCCAATACCATCGGTACCCACGGGTTAAGTGTGTACCAACCTTAAATCTATTAATTAACGTTTTAGAAAAGGAAGGTCATGGGTAAATCATATTTTATATATAAATCAAGGACCAATCACTGCTTGTTTGTCCAGTGAAACTTGATGTCAAGAGACAATAGAGAATTACATAAAAATAATGACGCCATAAGTTTTGTTTAGGCTTAAAGCAATTGTAAACATGTCAGATGTAAACATGTATTGCAAGTGTTAATTGAGTGTGTATTGAGTTTTATTCTAAGTGACTGTGCCCAAGAAACACCATTTTGTCTACCCAGTCCTTTTCACAGTAGAAAATAAAATAGTACTGACAATACAGGTTGTGGCTGTGCAGGGCCAGGGAATAACCTACATTGCTTGTACAATGAGCAACTAAAACAAAGCCTGACCTGCTTTTTGTCAAGGGAAGAAAGTGCCAGCGACATATGTAAAGGGAAGGACAAGCATTGTGTGACATTGTAGGACAGGGAGCACAGACTGTGTGTCTGGCACAGTGTATGATCCCCACGTCACATGTGGAAAGGCAGCCAAGTATGTGAGCTTTTAACCCTTGCACTGCATAATCTTACCTTAAAAAAAAAATATATATATATATATATATATACGGTATATATATATATATATAGAGAGAGAGAGACAGCGTGCAACTTTCTAATAAATGGATAAGTTGTTGCAAAGACCCGTGAGTGCGTCCCTATTCCCTTGCTTTATATATATATAATATATATATATAATATATATATATAATATATATATATACACACAGTTTTTTCCCCTTTACTTTTAAAGGGACCCCACAAAATGAGTCTTTTAATGAAAATATAAAAATTGTGGAATACACATATGCCTAAAAATTCTATCTAATCTCTGATTATCCCCCTGTCAACAGATCTGTAGGGCAACGGGGAACTGAATCTAGAAACAGAGGAATATGGAATGGGGAAAGGCAAGCCCAAATTTGATCAGGAGGTGGAAGTCAGATTGACAGACAGGTGGTCAAAACCGGAGCTTGAAGGAACAAATTGGGAAATGCACAAGACATGGGGCCCACTGAATGATAGGAGTTTTAACATTTGATGTTGATTTAAGGTGGCCATACACACAAATGATAATGGGTAAATCCTGTCAGGGAGGGAACGACAGGATTTACCTATTATCATCAGTGTGTAGGGGCTGGTCCCGTCCAATTAGAGTGCCGACAAATGACCGTGGTCGGCGACCTATCTGATCGTACTGTGTATGGCTGCACAACCGACTGATCCCCATACCGCGTATATGTGGATCAGTCGGGTCCGTGTGTGCTGTTCCCACAGCGTGTGTGCTGACAAATACCAATGTTATCTATCGGCATGTGTATGGCCACCTTTAGATCAGGACTCAGGGCTCATATAGACAGGGATGAAAGAATAACGGAGGTTTAATATTCTAGAGAGCTGGACTGTATATTCTACTGGATTTTAGACAGCTGCAGTGTATGTCATGATGTAAATTAGGCTCTCATCCTATTACAGTCATTGATTATGTAGGGGAATATACAAGCCTGCCTGCTGAAAATCTCATCTATTCAATCATTCACCACCAAAGACATGTGATGTATGCAAATATGTTTTAATCAATCCCGCACACTCACATACAATGAGAACACAGAGGTTGCAGATATTATTGATTTCTTTTTGACCCTGTAGAAATCATTGAGAATCTAATTTATTGTGAGGATTTGACTATCAAAATGTTAACATTTATTTAAGTTTCATAAACCTCCTACACATGTATGATTTTACCGCTGCCAAAAAACGTTTAGTGCGATAATCACATGTGTGTATGCACTCTGCTGTGTGTCGTTCATTGTGCCTAGAGCAATTATAATGTAAAGCCTTGGGAGAAACATTGCAAATTAATTGCCCACCACTTCTTGGTCCATGTAAAGCCTCCCCAGCCATTTTGAATACACAGAGCCAATTAGGGCCAGATCTACCATTGACCCCCGTTGAATTGAGTTTGCCTCTTGCGAATCTTTAACATTAGCTATCTGCTAGCGTTAGAGATTATGTCTTAAAGAGCATTTAACGGCTCAGTTTATTGGTTGCGGCAGTTGCACGACACAAATGTTGCTATTAGTTGTGTTTTAAAGTCACGTTAACACTTGGTATATTGGTTAAAGTGACTTCAAGACACAAATAACCAATAGCTCTCGGTACATAGCCCTGCTAATATTTTAAATGGCTCAGCTTAAATGTATTTGTTTCCCCCCCAAAAAAGCAAAGGTGGGAGTGGCCTGTAATTAGGGTGGGATTAAAGACACCAGGCGTTTTGTGCCTATGGGCTCCTGAGATGTAAATCTGGCCCTGGAGTCATGCTGGAGTTATCAGGCTGCTGTTTTGAATTGTTTAGAGCTGGCGAAATCTCTCAGTCTGATTCATTTGAACACAGCTGATCCCTTCCAAGTGTGGGTCAGAGCTGCGAGGACAATTCTCGCTGATGCTTACAGAACCCTACAAGCTGGCCTGTAATTTTCACCTTCTATTTTGGGACTGCGTGCCTCCCTCTGGGGAGATTGCCTGGCGTTCCAGCATTTGCTTTGATTTTGAGTTATCATCACTTTTTAAAAAAAAATAAAAGCCAGGCAATTGATACTGAAACACACTGGGGGATTGGACGTTTACACTGCACTTTTTTGCATTTCTTTGTTCCTTTCAACTCATTTTTCTAGGGCAGCAGAACATTCTGTAGCGTTGCCAAAACCATTATAACAAGCATGAAAGAAAAATAAACGTACATTGAAATTTACTATTAAAATTCATTCCAAGATTTGCTCTACTTACGAATTCCCTGGGACTACATTATATGGCCCTGAATAGCCTATAGAGCCTTTTAAACAGTGACAGTTCAAAATAATGACTGTCTGACAGGCCAGTTCTGTGCTTTCTGACGTAGTGCATGTGTATAAAGAAATACATGTTGATAGAATACCATGCAAAAGATCTAGGCAGGTGCGTGTGAGAATGAGAATGCTTTCACAAATAACGATTCTCATCGATTTACTAAAAGTAAGCTAACAAAAAATAATCTCAATTAAAACAATATTTGGTGGGGCTAGGTTTCTAACCAACTTCCAACCCTGGTACCCTATGTAGCATTATAGCCAGGTGTATGATCAGGTTTTACCCAGGCAAAGATTTCAGAGCAGATGAATGACACTTCATGCTTACTTCCCTTCGAAGTCTGTCCAGAAGGGGTCTTCATGTAAGAACTGCAGCCAGAAAGTCACACCTCCAATGTGAGAAGAAGACCAAGTAACTCAACTATACATGAAAACATAAGAACATGAGCAGAAAAATGACAGCTGGTGCCCTGCTATGATAAATTGGATTTTAAACTACATTGGCTGTAGTAGAAGGCAGTTTGTTCACCAAAGGGTGTCTGCAGGCAACAGTGAAGCATGGTGGAGTTCCTTTCAAATTTGTGTATTTCTGCAAATGGAGTTTGTGAAGTCAGGATCAATGGTGAACTCAGTGCTGAGAAGAACAAGCAGAACAATCTTCAACTTGAAGAATAAGAGTCCTTAAAGTGATGGTACAGTATGACCTACACAGAGCCCTGATCTTAACATCAGCTAGTGTGGCTGGAAATCCAAGAAAAGACAGAAGGATTTGAGGCAGCCATGATCCACAAAAGATCTGTGGTTAGTTCTTGGTAATGTTTGGAACAGTGTACCTGCCAAGTTCCTGCAAAAAACATGTGTTGGTGGAAAATTGATGTTTTAAAGGGGAAGTTCAGTGCAAATACATATGCTTTTCAGAAAAAAGAGCAGTATTTTGCCATCCCAATGACCTTAACCTGCCCATTCAGCATTTTGTCTGTGTATAAATAAATGCTTCGGAAATACTGACTTCCTGTTTGCAGGACCCCAAGTAGAGACCGTTATGGTCTTGCCCTTGACCCAGTGCCTGGGTTGATTTAGTTGCTCAGTAGTGATCTGAGCATGTTTGACCCATCCAACAGCCAATCAGTAGAAAATACTGCTAGGGGCGCATTCCAAGGAAGTGATGCATCCTGGTAAGTAGTACCTGAAATGTTAGCTCACTAAGGACAACAGCAGGAAATAGCAAGGGTATGAAATCAACTGATTTTTTTAAAATGGAAGAGAATAATATAGAACACATAGGTATGCATAATATAAACTAATTACTTTTTTTTTAATTATATTTTCCACTGAACTTTCCCTTTAAAGGCAATGGGTGGTCATACCAAATACTGATTTTATTTTGATTTCTCTTCCGTTAATTCACTTTGCATTGTTAAAGGGCATGTTCACCTCTCTAACAGCGTTGTTAATTTATATCAAGGAACACCCCCCAAATACTCAACCTCTCAATACTTACTGGAAGGTCCTCTAGCTTGTTAGAGCTGGTAAAGCACACAGAGGAGGCATGAACCTAGATAACTGGAGCCATTGAGGATCGTCGTCCTGGAGACCTGGTTGAGGTTCTGGGGGGTCCTGGTTGGGTGGTGAACATGCCCTTTAACTAATAAAAATAAAAGATTATTTGTGAATGCATTCTTAAGGGCCCCATACACACACCAATACCTATCGTCAGATAAAAATTCCTAATCTGTGCCATAGGAAATTTTATTTTACAAAAATCATTTGATCAGCCATACATGGTCCAACGATCGTAGGATATCAGAATATTCTGATATTTTATATTCTATGCGAGTGTGTGTATATGCATATATATTTCTTAAGAATAAATATCAAGGATTGCTGGTGACCACCCTGAGTGCTCTTTTATTTGCTGGTTTGAGGAGCTTCCTGAGCATGTCTGAGGCAGTGTCTAGATTACGGGGAAGGGCTTATAAATTGTGGCCTTAACATCAAACAGGAAATCTATTTACTTAGAAAGGCAAGTGCCTGGCTTATAACTCAGGGAATTTTTTTATTGCTCCTCCATGTTTATTTTATTTTGGCAGCCGTGTTTATGAAAACGGTAAGTAGCTAACATGTTGTAATGGTCTTTAAATGCTGTATAGCTTGTTTGGTTAGGGGTTGGTTTGTGTACTCTGTTTCTCATTATGGCACCTGTTACATTTTATGTATAAATAAAATCTCTTTCTGTGTTCTGTCGAGCAGATGTTTGACATTTAGCTGGTTAGTTGATAAGTAAGATGGTGGATGTAAAACGGGACTCGGAAAGGTGCTGTAAATTGTTTCAGTCTATTGTAAGGGTCAGAGACTATTTATCTCACGGTGTTGTCTTAGGGCTAGGTCCCACTATGTGCGTTGAGTTGTCCGTTTTTAGTGCGTTTAGGACAATGCATTTTGGCTGAGGCCACACTGCAACGCACAGGAATCGCACACAAAATCGCGAGCGTTATAGCACGCAATTGTGTGCGCTTTTCTTGCGCGTTTGCGTTCGCGTTTTGCGCATGTGTTTTCGCCATTTCGCGTTATGGAAACGCTGCATTAACGCACCAAAAATGGTGAACGCATGCGTTACCAAAACGCGAACAGACGCGCAATTGCATGCGCATCGGAAATCGCAGGAATTTTTGCGCAAACACACGAAAAACACGCTAGTGTGGCCTAGCCCTTTGTCTGCATTTCTGGTGCATTTGCAGGTTAACAGACGTGCGTTTTTCTATGCATTTGTCCGTGTGTGTCCACGTTTTAGGTATGTTTGCGTTCCTTTGCATTTCTTGGAAAATTACAGGAAATATTGAATTAAACGCAAAAAAAACCTTTTGATTCTGACACACAAGGACCAAAAGGCGTGCACGCTTGTGGATAAAAAATATACCAAATAGATTCGGAATGCAAATTATATAGTGGTAACTGGTTCTTGTGATTTCCATTATATTTTAAAATGCATTGCGATTTGCAAATCACACGCAAAAAGGAAAACACAACGCACATAGTAGGACGTAATCCTTAAAGGGAATGTCCATTCCTCCACACACAAAGCCTTACCTGCTTTAAACCCCCCAATAAGCAGGACTTTGTTAACTTGAAAACTTTCTCCAACGCCGCGTCTCTCCATTTCCGGGTAAGGCAGTCAGTATCGGCCGTGATGGTGACGTCCCGGCCAATCACTGACTGCCATTCCCGGAACAGTCTCCACTGCGGCTGTGCAAGAACACAAAAAGAACACAGCAGCCGCAGTGGAGACTGAGTGAGCATTCTGGAAGCGACTGTGGAGCAAGGAGCTTGTGAGTACAATAACACTGTCTGGGAGACGAATTGGAAGTTTTCAAGTTAACAAAGTCCTGCTTATCGGGGGTTTTAAAGCAGGTAAGGCTTTGTGTGTGGAGGGGTGGACATTCCCTTTAATGGAAAAAAAAATTCAGTTCATTAATAAAGCTTATGGTGGGTACAGACATTAACGATAAAGAGAAGATCCCGCTGGATTTCGAGTGGTCCCATGAATGTTCCCTGTTGGTCTTGCGATCACTCGTAAGTACAAAAATGTCCCTCGTCTGTGGTCAACCTCCTGTATTAAAGTATAGGGAGTCGCTGCAGCTGAGGGAAATCTGCAGTCCCGAGAGTTCTCCGTATGTTGGAGAACGCTCTGGTCTGTGTGTAGAGGGATCTTTAAAAAAATAACAGAATCTCGCAGATCCTGTCTGTCATCTTTTAAAAATCTTTCATGCTTAAAGCTGCCATTAAATGAAACATCTGTAATGATTGCTCATTAGCAGTAGAACAGATCTGCTTTATAATTGCACAATGGTATCATTGATTTCCTTATCTTAATACCGTAAGCCCCTTAATTACCTCATCCTAGGGATCATATAAATGGGTCAAGGTTAAGGTGGTTTTACACACACTATCAGGCAAATAACTGGGCCCCACAGCAAAACTATGATGGGCCCCTATCAGTGCCTCAGCCACAGTTGTTTTCTTGGAGAAGACTATATCTGTCACAGGAAAAATAAGAAGATGGGGCCCCCTTGGCTCCGGTGCCCCCCGGTGGTTGCTCCCCCTGCTCCATGGTAGTTATGCCCCTGATACCATATTAAAGCAAGCCACACCCATCTGCAATATGCCACACCTGTGTTCTTTATGGGGAAGGTCAGCCAGGTGAAGTATAGGGAGCCATTGATGTCACCGGTTTGTCGGCATTGTTGATAATCGTTTATGCACCGTACACATGCAGTATCAGATCAAATCGAAGATCAGACAACAAATATATCTAATATCTAAAAACATATCTAACAATATATAAACAATATCTAATTTTTTTAAAAATGAGGTAATTATTGGGGTTTTTTGTTTTTACCATCACAAGTCACAGAATGATTGGCCAGAATATCAAATCTACATTCTATGGCCACGTTTCATTGTAGTAGTCGTGGATTGTCACTAGAGGCCACTGCTGACACTGCAAGGAGAGATGGCTTTTTAATGGGATTTTATTGTTTTGCATAAATTTGCAGCCCTTATTAAGCTTTTCCACAGGATTTGAAATATTGCTGAATTACATTTTTGACAGTCAGATAAAGTCTCTATTGTTTTTTTACTTCAAGATATATATCTGGAAATTTAGTTGACTAATAATTTCCAAAGGGTTTTTGGGTTAAAGAGGTTTTTCTTTTTTATTGCTTGGGATTAGAGATTTCTGAGTGGCTCTTGGAATTGGCTTTCAGGTTTAGAGCTTGAAAATGGAAGAACTGACAATATATTGTACAAAGAGTTCACAATAGCCTGTTAGTAGAATGTATTTTTCTTATGATTTAGGAACTGTTAAAGGACCCTTCCCCCTTTACTGCATCTGGCTAGACAGATGTCATCTGTATTGATTTTTTCTATCGACTAGCATGTCAATGACAGGAATTTGTTCATTCACTTAGATTGCCCAAAGCTAGAATAATAGCAAGGAGATTCAATAAAAGTTCTTATTAAAAATGGTGCTAATTTTGCCCCAACCAATCAGATGTTAGCTTTCAAATGTGAAATACGATCTGAGGGGTCAGGATGCACAATAAACTGGAGCCTCTAGCGTGGGGAATCAGACTTAAGCCTCGTACACACGTGAGATTGCGGGTTCCGACCCTTGCCGCACGATGATGTGTTCGTTCGGAGATCCGGACGGTCGGGCAATGATCCCCGACCGAACGCCCGTTTCATACACGGGCCCATACACGGGCCGATTATCAATTTCTATCATTTTGATGATAAAAATTGATTAGGTCTTGTTCACACTAGGAACGGACAAAAACGTAACTTAAAACGCAATGTTTTAACACATTTTTGTATTCGTTGCTAACCAGTTGTGTGAGCATTTGTGTCCGTTTTTTTCTACATTTCTGTCCGTTTCGTTTGAACGCATTTTTTCCGAATTTAAGGCGGTAGAACCAAAGAACCCTGAAATGACGTCACAGGAACTCCCAGGCATCCTTTTCGAAAAATGGACAGAAATGCAAAAGGAATGCGTTATTGTCCGTTGTACCGCATTTTCATGTATTTTAGATGGACAGAAATGTGTGCAGCTGTGAATTTTTTAAGCGGACTGGAACGGAGTGGAATACAACGCAGCAATGGGGAACGATATTATGAAATCCTATGGGGTTTTACTGTCTGTCCATTTTTTAAAACACACTTGCATTTGAAAAAAGGATACAAACTGGTGTAGTGTGAATGAGCACTTGAAATATGTTCACGTGCTTTATGTTCAGTGTAAAAAAATGTCTGGTACTGTTTGGTGAAACCAATTCCATCTCCTGTTTCTTCTTCTCCAATGAGTTCTGTGCAGACACATTGTTAGAATTATTGTTCCTGTTATGCTTATTCTCAGTTTTGGGAGAACTATAATGGGGCCCCTCCCTGCTTCACCTTCACCAGTTTTTTAAGGTGGGGGCCTGTAAGAATTTAGACCTCCCCTTAGTCCCTAGTACTTGGTCTTACCTGTGTAAGGCTGGGTTCACACCATGAGATGTATTTGTTCTGACCGGCCAAAGGTTGACACAGCCTACCGGCAGTGGTGGAACTACCACCCCCGCCACCCCTGTGGGGGAGGCCCAGACAGTAAGAGGGCTTGCTAAACCCTTGTCGGTCAGCTGTTTAAAAGTCCAGGATTGAACCAGAAATTTGATTAGGGTCTTTTAAACAGCTAATTGCGCGTATGTTTCCTTTATACGCGTGATCAGCTGTTTAAAAATTTCCTGGGGTAGCCCGGGCCCCTGCAGTTACGCCCCTGCCTACTGGTTCCCACGACCAAGCGTGCTGTCCAAAGTCGACCGCAAGTTCACACATCCGATTGGTCATTCATCCGTTTAGGACAAATGAACGGTCAGACATCGGCCACAGCTGACCGAAAAAATCATCCAATATTTCTGGCCTATCGACCAGTACACTAAAATGTCATTCGGTTCGCCCAAAATATTTGATGTTGTGTTTCTAGCTTAAATGTTATCTGTGTTACCACTGTTAAGCTGGGTACACACTATACAATAATTCGGCCTGACCGTCAGACAATTTCAGAATTTTTGTATGGTTTCCTACCTCGACCACAACTGAGTCAGAGATAGATAAAGATCACATGGGGCCATCATTTACGATCGGGTCGGTGTAATCTAGCAGGCAGATATGTAGTTCCGACACTGCTTGGGACTGCACAAATAGGACTTGCACAAATGGAAAGCAGCATAGTAAGGCTTGTAACGACAAATCGCGTATCTAGCGCGGCGCTGTAAAGGGGAGGGAGGTGTGACTAAGGGCCTTCCATTGGAGTTGACCATTTAATTACCGCACCAGAAGAGTAAGGTGGGAATCCCACATGGTGTGGTTTTTTTTAATTACTCCATTTAACTTTGAAAAGTATACCTTGGTCTCTGAATAGAAAGACACATGTTTGCGTGAAAGAAATTATGCAACCTTTTGCTGTGCATTGATGCTGGAGAGCCAAAAACCCCTATTAAATCTAAAATGGATTAAATTTGGTAAGATTTCTGTTCCAGAAGTGAATCTCAATAGAGCATTAAAGTGTATGTATACTTAATCTATAAATAAATATGTGTAATTAGCATTTACTCTGAGGTGTGTGTGTTGCTGCATGCTTTCAATAAAGTACTTTTTTGGCTCAGGCTCTGACCACTGACCTGACTATTTTACCCCATACCAACTGTCAATACTGCATACAGTATACAGCACACCAACTGTCAAACCATTCCAGCTACAGCAAAACTGCTTACAGTAATGCTGAAATGTAAGAAGTTTCAGATTGGATATCTAAAGTAATAGGGGGCAGATTAACAAAAAATTTGTACAGTGATAGTTGGGATGAATTATAGTTTCCACTAATGGGCAATTTAAAAAAATCTAATTTCCCAGTGTACATACCCTTTAAGGTCACAGATTAATTTCTTGCAATGATTGTTGTGCAAGAAAAATATCTTTTAGATGTTTGCAAAATGGATTATGGGTTAGTTGAGTAAAGCAGAATTGGGGCTTAACAGAAAGTTTAGTATTTCCCACGCACTGAAATCACCTTTCACATCATTGCCACTTTGCATTGATCTGTGGCACTGTTTTCCTGATAACACATTGACTGCACACATGCCTAGGTGCAATGACCCCTGATACGAAACCCTGACTTTGGAAGCACCTGGATTGTTGACAGTTATGTGCACAAAAGTCAATGAGCAGCATTGGAGAAAACAAGAAGGTGGAATGAGGTTGCATGGATTGAGATGCAGAACCTGAGGTAAGGATGGAATCTTAGAGTAGACACAATTTATAATATCTGTCAAGGAGCAATGGAGAGACAATAAGAGGAGATGGGGGACTCACACAGTAAACCAACTGCTAAAATGTGTCCTGTTGCTTTTTTTCATTCTATTTGCCTAATGCCTTCCAGGTGTCTTTAAAGATCTATGGGTCTAGTTGCAATGATCAATTGGGGGTTCTATTAAATCCTTATTCCCAATATACTGGTTCCTGTTTTTAAATCAAGAGCAAATAATCTGTGTGATATGTATGTATATAGGCCCTTTGCCTTAGTATAATTGGTTAAAATAGAAGTATTTGTGACACAACTAAAAAGAAAGTCCATAAACTACATGGCTGTGTATTTAATTTAGCCAGATGTCCTCTCGGTGAGAAAAACGCCTTTAGCTTGTTAACAGGGTGTAGACCAAGCAAGCCTTTTAATAACAAAAAGCCTTTTAATAACAAACCAAAGAGGTTTGATAACTGAAGAGGCTTTTCATTGCTCGTGACTGATGTTCACTAATGGCTCTTCCTTTCAATTTCGTAGATTGCTGTTCATTGAGTGACACTTAGTTTTAATGAGTTGCTTCCTCTGGACCACAAAAAACGGCACGTGGAGTATTGTTTTTTTTTTCTCTTTATCTGTGTACGGAAACTTCTCCATATGTCAGCTTGTTACAGTGGGCTCTTCTATTGGTAGGCAGTGTTTAGCTTGGAATCAGATTCCCTTCTAGCTGTGGTTTTTACATCACTGTCATTTGATTTGCACCATAGGCTGTGGACCCCCTTATATTGTTCGGTTATCCAACATAAATTTAAGGAATCATGGGATATTGTGAAACTCTTTATGAGAGTAAATGATACCCAACATGAAGATACCGGTGCTATTAAATATTACTGCATTCTGAATGTCCACTGTGTGTTGCAACAGCAGTATGTTACATGAGAAATATATGGTTTAAATATAGACTCATGTCTGAAAGTTCTACTGGTTTCTAGGATGATACCTTTATATTTATCCCTCATATGGGATCCTGATATCACACCTGGACTATAGGAGCCATAGCCACTCTAATATTAGGGCTTAACACTAATATTACATCATTATATTTACATTAGTAAATGTGCTGGTACATGGGAACCAATTACTTTAATCCGGATTTGCCAATAGTATATGAGCAGCTTTTTCTTTAATCCTTTCTGCATTAGCATGGACTGGTACAAGATAACCTTTGAGATAATGCAGCTTCAAAATATCATTATACATGTATCTTAATTTTGTTTGTTGTTGAGTTGCTTGGTATTCAAATGTTAATGAAGCTTTAAAAGGGGCAACCATTCCATGCAAAAGAAACACAGAGCCTCACCAAGTGGTAAAGTGTGTCCATGTAATTAATTCATTTCCCGTGCATAGTTATAAGTCAAGTGTGCTCTGGCACCTCAATAAGGATAACTGAAGGATCATCTCAATGGCAGCTTTGCCCTCATTGTGCCTAACAACAGGATTTCTAATAGGCCATTATAAGGAACCAGATGTTCTATCAGTGTGGGGGGAAGAGAAAACTGAAACAGAGTCAGGTCTTTTGAAAGGGAAATTCAGTTTTGCATTAAGCAGCAAAAAGCAGCTGTTAGTGATCCCATACACCTCGTCTCTGATGTGGTAGCGTGACTGCTTAGCCCTCTTTAGTGCAGTTGGGTAGCAGAAATTGAGAATCTTAGGCATTCCAGAAAAACTCGTAAACATGTTCCTGTCTATTTAGGGAATGAAGGATTACTACCTGAGCTTCCCCCCCCAGGCACCATATTAAGTAAAACTGATTAACAGCATCTTATCTTTCAGTTTTAAACAAAGACTAAACAAGAGTTCTAATTGGGAATTTTGATATAAAGAGCCGCACTTTTGAGACTGGCATAAAGTCAGGGCTGCAAGTTCGATGTTCCTGATTTATTTCCATTTTTCCATTCTGAAGATAACAATGTTATCTTAATGTTAGCTTGTTTGTATGTCAGCCAAATTTGGACAGTAGCAGCTCTTTGAAACATTGTTGTGTCAAACAGAGGGAGCCAATCCTGTTAAGTCAGAAAGGAAATACAGTACACTTTTCCATTTCCCGATCAGGACTAGAAATGGCCATACAGAATAACATACTGTCATCCATTCTCCACTAAATGGGCAAAGTTTTGGGCACCGCTGCAAGAAACGCAACTTACACAGCTCCCAAAATGAATGACGATCAGGCCTAAATATCAGCTAGGTATACCTTGCCTTAGGGGGAACTGCAGCCAATTAACAGGTATTTGTTTTCTCATAAGGTTTAACAAAATCAATAGTGCACCCACTGTCGTAACTATGAATTACTGGGCCCCCCAGCAAAACTATGAAGAGGCCCCTATCCATGTTCATCCACAGTGGTTTTCTGGAAGGAGGCTATATCGGTCATAGGAAAAATAAGAAGATGGGGGCCCCCTGCGATTGCTCCCTGGTAGTTACGCCCCCGAGTACACCCCTGTGCAAGATGACATGGCAGCTCACTACACATGACAGCAAAGCATAGCAATGGGAATTAAATTAATCGATGTTTAAAATTGAAGACAATATGTAGAATTCCTAGGTATGTGCAATATAAATAAATCATTTAAATAATAATCATTTTGTCCCATTGAACTTCCCCTTTAAGGGATAACATTTTCAACTCAGAGAGGCACAATACGCCCTGTATTATTGCTTTCTCTTCTTGCTAAATAATGTTCCAACTTCTAGATGCGCCATTTAAATTCTCAAAGCTACTAGCAAGTAGGAAACATGTCCTGTAGTGGTACAATACTGTTCTGTGCTTGACAGCAGGCCTCCAATTCTCTGCCGTACTACGTTTTGCTTTTCTTGGATCAAGAAACGATACTGTTTGGATAAGGTTTTTACTGCCTTCAGAATGGGAAGTGCCTGTCTGCAGTGCATGTCCGGACCTACTCTTTGTTATGATTTATATTGGGATTCCATTCCTTTTTTTATTGTCAACGCAACATCAAACCAATTGATTTCCTTTATTTTGACACAAAGCATATTTATAATACCCTTCACTGTGTTGCATTCTCTTGTCTGGAAAATAGTACTAGTAAAGTACGGAATGAGTCAAAGTAGCTGATTTTCTTTCGGCCTTTAGTTAACCTCCTATGCTAAAATATAGGTAGTCAATTGCAATCAATGTCACCTAAACAACAATTCCCCATACAGAAGAGGAGGAGGTTGATTGGCTGAGTATATATGCAAGAAGAGGCACATTCAACTTTCAATGGATTCTGCTGTGTAATATGTGACATCTGTTGCATGAGTTTGGCTACCATACTTAGTGGACCTTAAAGGTGCCCATACACTGGGCCGATATTACGATCAATCCGTAAGGCCAGTAGACATTTCCATTGATTGGCCCCAAAATATAAAATTTTCCCCATCGTATTATGCAACATTAGATCTTCAAACGAATGGAACTTCAAACAATGTGTATGGTACATCTACGTACAATTAACATTGTACATCTGTCTATCAAAGTATTGGTCAGTGTTATGATGGCAATAAACTATTGTAGTGTATGGCCCCTTTACTCTCATTAAACCAAATGGCGCAGTAGTTTTCAAACTTTTTCATTCTTTGGCACACTTGGCAATGCAAATCTTTTGTCGGTGCACGCCAGTTTTCTTAATGTTGATATAATTACCCAAATTAAGTATATGTACATTACAGTGTATACTGTAATCAAATATGATTATTATCAATGATGTATACAAATACATTACATTGACTGCATTGAAATTTTTATCAAAATCTATATTTTTAGAGCACAACATTAAATAAATGATACTATTATAAAGATAAACCGGTAAAAATATTCCTACCACCCAAATTTTAAAACACATTTTGGATCTTTTAGGTTACAGCAGTGTTGCCCGGAAAACCCTTTGAGAAACCCTGAAATAGGGAATAATAGTTGACCAGCTGGCGATTCTGCATCAGGAGCAGTTGGACCAGCCAGGGGTGCTCCACCTACAGGATATAGAGGACTGCACTAGCGGTACTTGAGGAAGTTAGTGGGCCACCCTGGGTAACTCCGTGCTAATCCTGGCCGATTTGCCCACACTCTGGAACTACAATTCTACAATTCTTCGATGGGGCTGCATGTGTCCCACCAAGCCTTGTATTGGACGCCCGTGGGTTTCACCACATTCCCCTGCTTAAAAAAACAACCTTTTAAGTTCTATATAGTAATTTGTGTTTCCTCCCTGTAACCTAGTCCTACTGTAGATATGCTGGTCTAAGCTCTTTAGCACAAATGTACAGAATCCATTTCTAAGTGGCCTTTTCCCCCCCTTCCAAATAGTTTCAGGGGTTGTCTAATATTTTCCACATGTCGCATTAAGAAAATTACAAAAAAAAAAGTTGGATTGAGCAGTGCGGAGCTGGCAGTAGAAGCCGACCTCTCTGTCTTACTACTTCAGCTGTAGTTCTATATCGTTCTATATAATGGGATTTCCAGATAACCAAGACATATGGCTAAAGCACATTGTAGCTTTTATTTATTTTTGTAATCATTGCATTAAAAGGCTACTTGATTGTGCTCCTGATGTTTCTATTACATTTAGATTTGACCCTGTAAAATCCAGACACCTGGAATCCAGAACCCAAACAGTAAGTAGGATTTACATGGAATTGTTAGCGACAACATCCTTCCCACTGGAGAATGAATTAGAATTTAGATTTCTTTTATGTGTGCCAGTTCCAGCTACTTAAAGGAGAAGTTCACCCTAAAATAGGTTTCCCTGAATTAAAGGCCAGAAACTGCTGGTTAAAATGATGTATAACATGGCTTTCTATGTAATTCTAAGGCTGGGTACACATGGAGGGACTATTTGTCCCGAGCGAGCGCTCGGCCTGGACAAATGTCCGTCAGTCGCAGCAAATTCGTCCGCGGCCGAATTTGCAAACAATCGACCTTATGGGACCGCACGATCAAATGTAATTTAGCAACATGATCCGGACAGGTGTACCTGTGTGAATTCAATAGAATCATTTACTACAAAAAGCCTCCCTGTAGCACAGGGAGATACAAAATAGCTGACTGGGTCAATCACACTGAGCATGTCTGATCTCACAGAGCTATGGGGTAGTAACTGCAGGACTTTCTGTACTGAAAGATTTTAGTGTGCTTTTTTCTTTAATTAGGTATCACACAGAGAGACAAGCAATTTCTGGCCTGTAAACTTGTCATATACAAAGTAAAAAATTTTTAAAGGGGCAGGCAACATTTTAAAATGTTAGACACTATCAACAGGAGACCGCATTCTGGCAATAACATGCAAATAATGTTAATAGTTACGATCACCAAGGGCTCGTTCACACTAGAAACTGACCGTAACGCACAGCATGTGTCTGTCAGTTTGTATCCATTTTTTTCATACATTTGTATCCATTTTTTAACAATGAGTATTCCATAGATTTCTATATAAAATGTATGAAAAAATGGACAGAAATGCTGCATGCAGTGCGTTTTTTTAAACGGACTGGGACAGAACGGAACATAACGCAGCAGGTGGGAACGATATTATGAAATCCTATGGGGTTTTACTGTCTGTCCATTTTTTTAAACGTACCTGCGTTTGAAAAACGGATACAAACTGATGTAGTGTGAACGAGCCCTTGGCGGTTTGTTTCAGCCATGTATGTCATGCACTCATTTTCTTATAAATCCTCCATTGCACATTTTGCAGCCTAAAATTCAGTTTTGATAAAGAACTGGGTCTCTGGCTATGGAAAGCATTAAATAAAATTTTAATTATACATCTACTTTCCTTAGATACTTAGACATCAAAAAATGTGGTGTGAGGCTGAGGCCACACTGCAACGCACAGGAATCGCACACAAAATCGCAAGAGCGTTATCGCATGCAATTGTGTGCCCGACTCTTGTGCGTTTGTGCACGCGTTTTGCGCATGCGATTTTGCAGTTTTTCATTATGGAAACGCATGCGTTAACGCACCAAAAATGGTGAACGCATGCATTACCAAAACGTGAATGGACAAGCAATCGCATGCGCATCGGAAATTATGGGAATTTTAGCGTTCCTGCAATTTCCATTTTAGTGAAAATCGTGGGTGCAATCGCAAGCACAAAACACGTGCGCAAACGCATGCAAAACGCGCTAGTTTGGCCTAGCCCTAACTTAAAATTTGTTATAGCAGAAAAAAGTTAGTGTATATTGCATATTTATCTGAATCTATAGATATTAAATTTATCTCTATATTCCATCTGGTTCCTGATGTACATCCTGTCCAAATCAGAAAAATCTCCTAGTGGATGTAGCACCTGACATTACTGGACTGACCCTGGGAGTCAATTTATGGGTCCAGTCTCACTTATGTTACAGTTTCATGTTCTCTGCTGGATGCACATTGTTACCGTTTGGATGAAAGATTAAAGGACAACCACACTGTAAAAATTTACTTTTAGAAAATAAAAAGGGAGGTAGGATTGATTAATTCTACCTATCAATATCATTTTGTAGAGGAGTGCCAGCATGTACAGTTTTAATCTTCCAGGTTAGTGTCATGGACTTTCCTGTATTAAAGACTGTGATAAAGCATTGAGAATGCCTGGCAGAAGCAGTATTCTTTGTGTTGGCGCTTCTAACAGAAACTATATTGGGAGGTAGGAATTACCAATCCGACCTCCCTGTCCCATTCACTTTTTAATTTATCTTCAAAAAAACTATAGTTCTCCCTTAAAAATGAACTTCATTGTTGTTCAGGTGCTGCTTTAACTAGAAGATGTAGCTGATTTTGACAAGCTGTCTCTTGCAGAACAACTGTAAAAAAGAACAAGTGATACTATTTGATAATTCAGATACACTTGCTGGATACAGAGAGGAAATATAGTTTTCAGCCTTTACTATCCCCCTCAATAAAAGAATAGCAAGCAAGATACGTCATGCATAGGGTGAATGGGGTTTATCGGTATTTATATAAATTAAACCTTGATATTACAATCATGTGTTAACCTTGCCTGTTATAGTAATTTCTTATCACTGCTTGTTTACAGGAGTATTATTATGCCTACCCATTGAGTGCTCATGACCGCAAGATTAAAGTGTCTCTTAGCAACGGCTGTGATAAGATGAGGAATGGTCAGATAGAGAGGCATTGCCCTACACTAGGACAGCCATACCCTTCCACTTTATCAGTGAGGTTTTGGTAGCCCTGCACTTTGAAAGTCCCTGCAGGCTGTTTTGCCTTTTTGTCCTTTACTGAGTATAGCAAGGGCAATGTTGCCCATAGATTTATTAGCCTTACCTCTGCACTACCAAAACATTGTAGGAAACCACCCTGCCTGATTGCTTTGCGGCAACCTTGGTGGCATGGTAATGTGGCAAGGTAAGACATTGGTACCTGGCACAGAGTTACTATTAATTCAAAATTTGGTTGGATCAAATGTAAAAGTGATGTAACATTTGTCAGGTGTATGGCCGACATAAGCGGAAACTTTTTGTTTTCCTTTAAAGCTGAAAGCATGGCAGTGCTTCATGACCATCATGTGTGGCAAGTTACTTGCAGAATCACCTTAGTAAACAGTGGCGTAGCTAGAAGCATGCACAGTATCAGAGGATCCTCGTTCTGTAACGGGCATCAGCCATTGGCCGTAATGTCACTATCACGGATGAAGAGATGAGACACGGTAAGTAGAATATCTGAGCCTGGGAGCCTCTTTGAAAGGTTTAATTAAAACAAAAAGAGGGTTTGTGGGACTACGTGAAGTAAAATTTTTCTAAGGAGGGTGGACATGTCTGCAGGGGACCTGGTAGGGCCCCCTTTGGCTCTGGGCCCCATAGCAATCGCTATGGTTGCTATGGTGATCCCTACACCCTTGTTAGTAAATGGGCTTAAGCTAGGTACACACAGTCCAGATTTCTGAAAGATGACAGACAGGATCTGCAAGATCCTGTCTGCCATCTTTCAAAGATCTGCATACACACAGTCCCGAGCGTTCTCCCTATGAACTTCATAAGGAGAACGCTCGGGACTGTGTGTTTCCATCGGCCGCGCTAGACTCCTCTATAGGGAGTCTAGCGCGGCCGATGGAAATTTTCGGCCTTTCCCGAATGAGCGTTCGGCCGACCCGATCTTTTGGCGGCCGCGTGCTCGTTTGGGAAACGAGCGTACACACATAACGATAAAGCCCCGATACCGTCGGGGCTTTATCGTTAGTCTGTGTACCCAGCTTTACTGTCAGCGTGCCCCCCACCAGAGATTTACCACATGAGCTGAACCACTGTGATTGGCTACTAATTTTGCGTCCATCAGTCATGGCTGTGCAGCTTTACTGTGAATGATGTAAAATGAAATTCTTTGTTTAATCATTACTGTTTATTTGATCTGTAAGCAACCTAGTTCAACTGGACTACAAACTCCCATAATGCTTAGCCAGCTGTTCACTGATAATAATTATAGCAAAATATAAAGTTTAATCGTCAGTGATTTTCAACACACTGAAAAACACAAACACTCAATGCCCTAACGGAAAACAGCTCTAAGAAAGCTACTAACCAAGATTAGAGGGTCTTTGTGTATTTTACCCAGTGATATCTACAGTAGCAGCTTGTGCAAAAGTTAATTATAGTAACAGCCTAGAGCAGCACATGGCCACACATGGAGGATCCAGTGTAAGATATAAAGGGGGGCTAGTCAGGGAGTAATGAGGGGGAGAGGCACATGTGACATGGCCACACATGGAGGTTCCAGTGTAAGATATAAAGGGGGCTAGTCGGGAGTAATGAGAGGGAGAGGCACATGTGAAATGGCCAATAATGGAGGTGCCAGTGTAAAGGTTCGTAGACATGTGTGATCGCAAGGGGCCGATGCACGATGTGTATGATAACGGGCCGATTATCAACCAAAATGGCCGCTCGTTGCCTGGCAGATCGGGCAACGATCCCCGAAAAAACTGCCGTTTTGCCCGATAAAGTGCCCATACACGGGCCGATTATTGCCCGAAACGGCAGTTCGTACACATTGTGCATCACGGGTTGGCACCCATGATCGCACGAACCGTAAGGCTGGGAACACACCAGCAGATATTTCCGACTGACCGACCAATAGAGCCGTGGATCTGTCGGTCGGCTGGAAATATCTGATGGTGTGGGACGGCTGGCCGCAACCAAGCTCTGTCGCCCATTCGTCTGAATGAGCAATCAGTTCCATTGGTAAATCATGGCCAATAGTGTGTTTCCCTGTGAGGCTGCACGAAGGGTCGCTCCCACTATTGCCACGACTGACTGTCAAGGCCAAGAGCTTGCTCGCAGTAAACGTTCGGTCAGGACAAGTAATAGCCCTGTGTGTACCCAGGCTTTAATGGGTACACACATTAGTGATATAGGGCCATTCTCGTTGGTACCAGCGGGATTGGCCTTATATCGCTAATGTGTGTATGGCTGAAAATTACCGTTTCTCATGCGAAACAAACCTTTAGCGTCAGCATAGGAAACATTCATTCTGACCGGAAAATTTCCCTCATTCTACTAAATTACAGGGGGCTAGGCACACAACAGCGAATTTTTCATCCTGGCCAACAAATACATTGGTCTGCCCAAAAATTGGATGGTGTGTTCCCAGCCTAAAGCCAACCGACATTTCAGTGTATTTGTCGGTCGGCCTGAAATATTGGATGTATTTGTCGGCTGGACGCATCGGAAAACCACAATCGATCCTGCAGTCCTCTATGGACTGCATGCTCGGTCGCAGATGCGGCTACTTTTGCCGTGACCGACAGTCCGACTGAATAGGATTGCACCATGTGAATCCATCTTAAAATTCAAAATTGCATTGGTTATATGTAGTCCACAAAATCCATAGGGTGTGACCTGCTAAACCACAGGAGGTCTTTGCCTGAATGATTGTGGACAGTACGTAAATATTGTGTTAATTCTAGCCCCCTGGTGGTATTTTCATTTATTTTGGCAACACATCTAATCAGACTTCTCTCGGCTGTAAAATAGGTAATTTAATTTTACTTTTATGTGTATTTACCCCCTGAGCTTGTCTGTACATCAAAATATTTTGCAGCGTGAGGGCTGCAGTTAGATGTTTTCCCTAGGAGCAGGGGCTTTGGGGGCTCCAAGGCAAATTATGATGTTTAAGGCCCCCCACAACCTTC
This sequence comes from Hymenochirus boettgeri, assembly GCA_019447015.1. Lineage (NCBI taxonomy): Eukaryota > Metazoa > Chordata > Amphibia > Anura > Pipidae > Hymenochirus > Hymenochirus boettgeri. The sequence goes on from JAACNH010002797.1 coordinate 26,710, forward strand.
AACCATTCTAAGCCTATGGTTGAAGGGCCTCCTTAGAAGTTAGGGCCCTTGACAATTTCCCTGTATTATTCATTAAATTTGACCCTGCCTAGATGGTGAATAACTAATTTTTTTGTTGAAAACTTCAGGGAACTGGTTCAGGTACTAACAGGGTTATTCAATAAAAGTTCTAGGGGGTGACGCAATATTGGCCGCAAAATGCCCAAGTCAGCGTAAAACTCACACTATCCGATGTATTATCGGGTTAGCGTGGGTTTTACACTGAGTTTGCGATGCAAAACCACCCTATGTAATGTATAACTTTACGCTACTGAATAGTAGGCATTAGCCGGCACACTTACATGGCAGAGATCCCGCGATTTACAAAATCTCGCACAGGGATTTTTGCTCGCGGGAACTCGGGCAGGTGAGGCGCGTCGGAATAAAATATTGCATCTCCCCCTAATTGTTAAAAACGGTGCTTATTTTGCATCAACCAATCAGATGTTAGCTTCCAAATGTTAAATAATATCTGATTGGTTGGGGCAAAATTAGCACCATTTTTAACGATAAGAACTTTTATTGGTTCTCCCTGTAAATGTTTTAACATGTATTTCACCAGATTATCTTGCAATTAATTATCCAGGTTTTATCAATATTATGTTATTGCATGTGGAGGAGACAACATGCCTTATTAATTCTGTGCCAATTAGTGAAGCAGATTCCCCAGCCAATCAGAATAATTTGATGATAAAGTATGTCCATTCACTGAAAAAAACATAATAAATTATGACGTGATGTAAACCTGATCTTTCTGTTAGGCTAGATACACACAGGCAGATATTTTTGACCAGCCGACTGGTTGCCTATGATTGTGCAGTCCATAGGCAACCATACGGTCAGCCGAGATTTACCAACATGACTGACTGTCCTTTCGCCCAATTTGAATCGATCAGTGGTGGCTGTTTAAGTAAAGCCAATATTTCAACAGCAAATTAAATGCTGCTTTTTCTAAGAGGGACCCATCGGTGAGGGCCTAGCAGTTTAGGTCCTCACCCTGGATTCAATGCATGTGTGTTGAGTATAGTTTTCTTTTAATGTGTCCATTTACCTTGACAATCTTTAACGAAAACGCACGACCATGATGCCAATGAACCGCATTCAGCACTGTGGTCAGTAGAGAGCAGTGTTTCTTAACCAGGGGTCCCTGAGAGGTTGCATGGGGGTCCTCAAAACATTGACAGAAATTGTATAGATCCACAATTTTGATGAATGCTGATATATTTTTCTACATATTTATCAATGTTCTGTATAAAGTCTGTGTTTGGTGTGTTGATGTCTGAGAGATAAATGAAAATAAGTAATGTTTTAATGTAAGGGTTCCCACCCTGGTGTGAATTAGAGTGCATTTTGTTCAATAGAGATGTATTTATAGATCTATCATTTATATTTGTATAGATGACTTTGATGACTGACAAAGAAAAATAATAATACTGTATATAATCATAATTTTATGTAGAGGTCACTGAGACATGAAAATTGTTTCAAGGGGTCCCCACAAATAAAAAGGTTGAGAAACACTGGTATAGAGTATGGGAGGTCAGTCAACCTACATCTATTATATTAAAACTCCAACCCTAGGCGTGCAGCAGCTGCATTAGTGAACTACAAAAATCACTGTATTGAAAAAAAAACCCATAACCTACATGTAACCCAGGAATAAAATTCTATACTGTATTTTGTTTCTTCTGTCTCTCTCTGTAAGGCTGAGGCCGCACTGTAAGGTGCCAAGCGGGCTGTAAAGGGCATGCAAGTTTGTACCCGCGTTTCCTGCGCACTTGTATGATAGCGCAATGTTGCACAATCGGAGAGCAGATTAACAGATTGCACGCGCGGCGGATGCCAATGCATGCCAGCATATGAGTGTGGCCACGTCAATTGAGCCACTCTAGAGTTTACTTTTAAAAGCACGATCGGATCATGCTTAAAAGGGCATTAGTGTGGCCTAGCACTAATAGTGGTCATACACATTGCAGATACCTGACAAATCATGTCAAGATTTGTATCAGCAAGATGTGGGGGCCAGAAAAGTTCGGCCATGTGCAGTTACCACATGCTATGGCATCCTTTACTCTGTAGCATAAGCTGCATGGGACTGCTATTTTAGTTTAGAAACAGAGTGGGGATGCATAACATACTACAACTCCCAGCATTCCTTATTGCGTTCTGCTATTTGGGACTTCTGCATTGCTCAGGGTCCATTACCTTTAACCTTGCTCATTTTACCTGCAAGCAATATTGCGTGTTTATCAGTGTTTTGTTTTGTTTCCTGCTGTATGTATATTGCAGAGGTTTGTAGGTGGTTTTTGAGTATTAAACCCTTTATTTTGCATGTGAATAGGGCGAGATTGCTATATCCATTACTATTGATAGAACAGGTATGGCAAGAATTTCCACGCTATTGTCCCTTTTATTTGGTCATTTGCATTTGTTTTGTTATTAGTTATAACTGGCTGTGTCGTGCCCAAGAATAATTCCAGGAATATGCGTGTAATCTTGTATCACCTTTTTCTTTCATTTGGCAGGACAGGAGACATTTATAGGCCTGACACATTCCATCACAAGCATAATGACGAGGGCAAGTTGGCAGACAAACTCGTTTGACTTTGAGGTGTTAATGTTCACCTTAAACCAGAGAAATAAACTGCTGGCAATATCCCACACCACAATCCTGTGAGCCATTGCAATAAAGGTTCATATGACTTGAACTATGACATCACCCCCTTACTCTAGCGCTGGATTCTTAGTCTCTATTTTAATTACGGTACTCTCATTGCAGTTTCTAGCTGTTTAATAAAATTAACATCACAAGATGTCCTTCTAGCTTTTTAATGTCATTAGATGGACACAATATTGTGGTACCTTAGGGTTGGCTATCTACCTTTGACCAATCTGATTAGGCTACATTACTAATAGTTTTATATTTATTTTAATAGTTTTTATAGTTCATGTCCCATGGAACTTACAATCCATTGTTGGTGTTTGAAGGTCTACATCCCATCTGTCTTTGGGGCTGAAATGTAAAAATGATTGACTGTCTGGCCTGATAATATTTACTCAGGTGGAAATATCAGTAAAAATTTACTACATCATTATTTTTTCACAAAAAAATTTGAAAAGAAGGACATGTTGGTAGGTCTTGTCCACAATTTTGGTTGACAGTTGTCTGTAAGAACCATCCCTTATTCCCATAGTCAAGTGATTAGGGTTTTGGTTTAAAACATTCTGCTATGAGATTGTTGTATTTGTCTGGATCGAAACATGGGCATCCCTGGAGTTCCAAGAGTCAAGAATTCTTAGCAGTATTCAGTGTTGGTAAAGAACATAGGACATCACATTTGACATTTGAGACATCAGCAGATATTTCCAACCCGACCTATAATGCCATAGATCCGTCGGTCTGATGGTGTGGGGTGGGTGGCCACAACCAAGCTCAGTTGCCCGTTCCTCCAAATTGGACGAACGGGTGATCAGGTCCGTTGGTAAATCACAGGCGATTGTGCGGTTCCCTATAGGACCGTACGTCGGCCACTATTGCCGCGGCCAAGTCATTTGTCCCAGCCGAGCGCTCGCTCGCAGTGAACGCTCGGTCAGGACAAATATTAGTACTGTGTGTACCCAGCCTTTAAAGGAACTGTAAACTTAAAAAAATAAGTGTTTGCCAATCGTTTCTATTATTCACAGGGAGGTGAGAACGCTTATTCTCACCTCCCTGTGAATAATAGTTTGCTCAGGGGACACAGCCAAACTTACCTTACCTGGCGCTCCACTCGCAGGTCCTTCTGAACTGACAGCCGCGATGTCCTGCTCTCCCGATCGTGCGTCTATCTTTTGTATTGGCGCGCATGCGCCAAAGATAGGCGCGTGGTCGGGAGACAGGGTCAACATGGCTGTCAGATCAGAAGGAGCGAGTGGAGTGCCAGGTAAGGTAAGTTCGGCTGTGTCCCCTGAGCAAACTATTATTCACACGGAGGTGAGAATAAGCATTCTCACCTCCCTGTGAATAATAGAAACAATTGTCAAACACTTATTTTTTAGGTTTACAGTTCCTTTAATTCACAGGACAATTACAGCAGATTACAGCTGAATTCAGGTGTCACTTGTACACCAATTATATTTTTAACTGTTAAAATGCTAAGCCCCATCCACACATAAGGTTATTATTGGCTGGTAGCAGCAGACCAATCTTCAACAACCGACTAATTCACCAACACTCTAAAGGTGCCCATACATTAGTACTTACCCCCCCATACATTAGTACTTACCCTCCGACAATCCGCGACATTCAGTCAATATTCCTGGAACCTCCTTCCTGTTCTACTTTGATGATATTCAGTAAATCCCATTAGATTTAACAGGACGCATATTTGGACACATCTGCAAGGAGTTTGTGTGTTTCCATGTTCTCCCACGTGCTTGCGTGGGTTTCCTCTGGGCTCACCAGTTTCCCCCACAATCATAAAGACATACTGATAGGTTGTATGTATTTAATAAATGTGCTTAGATTGTAAGCTCTTCAGGCCAGGGCCTGATGTGAATGTATACATGTAACTGTAAAGCGCTACGAAAGATGTTGGCACTATATAAATCCACAATAATAATAAATATCAGCAATATCAATGGATTGGTCGCAAAGCCAACTAGCTACCGCATCGGCATAGCAACCTATCAGAAAATTTCTGTCGAATTGTTACCTTCTCCCTATACTATGTATAGGGCATCAATAATCAAGCGTGTGTATGAGCCGAACAAACGATGGTTCCCGGAACAATCGTTTTTGTCTATGCCCTCATCGGCAAAATGTGGACACTCAGTCACCGATATCCAGTCACTAATATAAACTACTCAATATTTGCTTCTAGCATTCTAAACACAATGCGACTACCATCAATTCCACGGGATTCTGTATGCAATAACTGGGTGAGCATACACTCAGCAATCGTATAAACTCCCTCTTCATATGGTAAAGGAAGGGCACAGTGGGTGACAGAAATTTTTTTGCCCACGTAGCCTAAGGTATTTGTTATTATCAGTGATCATTTTCACACCATACATTATTCTGATATCAGAAAAAGGCCGGAACCACATGAGCATTTGGAACATGGCACATAGTGCTGTATTCCAAACACTAATGGGGCATCCAAGTGACTGTGTTTGCTCTCCACATTTGGAGGTCACTTTTATGTATTGCTTTCCAAAATCTCTTGTGTGGCTCTAGCCTAAAGCCTTGTACACACATCAGATCATTTTTGTACTATGTTCCCGACGAATGTTCAGCAACCATCTCGTTATACACTAGTTCTGCCAACGACGCCTGTACATCAATGATAGTGGATAGATAATGTTCGTTGGTAAAGGTGTTACGTGACGTACGTATTAAGTGACGTTCGTGATCTCGAAATGTTGCACATGTGTATTTCATTCAATCTTCCATTACACTCTACCGATAATCTGCCGACTATGTACAAATAAACGACAATCGGCAGAACGAATCCGCCAGGCTGATTGTCGGAAAAAGCGGAGAATAGTCCTGGATCGTTGGTCTTAGAAGATCGTTAAAGTTTCATTTTCATACGAATGTCGCATGATGGGTCGTTCGTTGGGCAAATCGTGCGATAATTATCTGACGTGTGTACAAGGCTTAACTGTGTTGTAGGCTGATCAAAGTTACGAACTGGAACAGATTTTGTCTGTGTGGCTACATTTCCTCCCTTGTTTCCATACAATAAGGCTTTTTGTTGTACCTCCCAATGCTGACCTGAAGGGTGCAGTGAGAATCACAGGCCCATTCTGTATCCAGGGAGGTCAGTGCCAGGTCAAATGGCTTCAGGGATCAGACCATGGGCAATTCTCCTCCCGCATACAGTTGGTTAAAATGCCTTATTTCTGTAGAGACACTGTGATTTCCCTGAATATGTATTTACAGTTTTTTCGACCCCCTCCTCCATCTCTCCTTCTTCTCTTTTTTTCAATCCTCCCTCACTATTTTAACATCTCCAGTCTATCTCATTCCCTCCCCACTCTCCTCCCCTCTCTTCCTCCCCCCCCCCTTGCAAAGATTTGATCCCGCCTCCAAGCCTTGCAGTATTTTCATTCGTTAGCACTGTCCTGTAGGTCTCCATTAGTTGCCATGGCTATGGTTTTTGAATGGGAGGGGGGAGTGTGTGCAGCTAAAATTACAGTGGGTGCAAAAATGACTGAAAAGCTGTGAGAGGGGCAGTGCATTGCCAGCAACAAAAAAGGGAGGAGGAGAAGGGGGAAGCACTGAGAATCAGTTCCTGGTTTCCCAGATTTGCAGAGGGTTCCTGGGAAGATTTTGGGACAGAAGCCAATGTCCCCCACATCCTGTCCCTGTCAGATTCCCAACAAACGTTGCTCTGGTCCTTGCTTCTTTAATGCTGATCTTTCACCAGATACCACACTGTACCGAGGACTTACAAAGCCCAGGGCTTTTGGATGAAAGGATTTTTGCAAATAATGGAATGACATTTGGATAAAAGGGATTTTTTTTGTTTGTTTGTTTGCAAATGAGTGAGAGATTTTTTGGGAAAATCTTCGCAGGACTCAACTTCATTGAGTAGAATCCATCCACACATAGACAGGACTGTGTTTTCAATGAGCATGGATCGGTTCTTCTGGTTCAAATGTCTGGGAATATCCAACAATTCACAGAAATAAACTAGTCACTAGGTAAAACCATTTCAAACACCGCAAGCACCAAGGAATTGGGATGTTATCTGTATGCAAAAAGTACACTGTTATGTCTGGTTCTTCTTATAGTGGAATTAATCATCCTGCAATGTCTGCGTTCTAGTGCTTTTAGGCAATAATTGAAATATTTAAGGGGGTGACATGATTTTTGTGCAAATGAGCAATGCTTGAATCTGGCAAGAGACAGGGAGTCTCGATGACCAAACATTCCAAAACCTGGACAAGAGACTGTCTGCTTTTACGGCATCTGTTTTAATCTCTAAAGTCTCACCAACGTCCTCGAAACCAGTCTTTTGGATTGGACAACCAAATCATATTACAGTGAACCTTAAAGGATTTATCATTCTAATCTGAACTAGGTGTGCACTAGCTTCTTCATGTATATGGATAAAGGCAACCTGCAAGGTAAGCTGAATATGGAGACCAGTCATATACTAGGGTATAAATGTATTTTGGATTACGTTAATAGCTGGAGTGGAAGTTTCAATGAGGACTTTACTAGACATGACCATGGTAAGTATCTTCTGTTTTGAACTTTGCTGCACTCTACACTGTTGCTATTCCTTATCCTTTATTGGGATTGGATTCCTAATGTAGCAGATTGTATTTAATCTGATTTTCCTGTCTGGCAAGTAGTGGTTTTGGAAGTAGTGGCAGTTGGATTACATCTCTGTTGGCATTGATCCGGCAAGTCTGTTGGCACAGTTCTGAAATTTCCTGATGTTTAATCACTGTAATTAGGAAATCAGGTCTAGGTGTTCAGGGCGCAGATCCCTTGGTGAAAATGCTTTAATGAAAAATGACTCATTGCTTGTTTAATAATTAAGTCGAAAGTTTATAATTAATGCACAGAACAGCTGCAGGCTTCTAAGATTGCAGTGTTTAGGAAACTGTCAAAAAAACACAACTCGAGGCTAGCATGATAAATCTGAATATATCCAGAAACTGTTATCATAACCGCTCAGGTTGGTGGGAATTGACTATAGTTGAAAGTTATGAGTATTCAGGGCCTGTTGTGAATTAATAAACTAGTTGCTTAAAGGGCATGTCTACCCCCCAGACAAATTGTTCCTCTAAAATCCTAGTATAGCAATACTTACCTTCCTGAAAGAATATATTATCTGTGACGTCTTCTGGACCCTATTCTGGATGTGTTCTCCTTTTGTGGCTTTACAAGTTCACACAGCCGAAAAGGCTCGTATAGTTGGCCGTCAAGTCATACTTAATACGTAATACTAGTGTATTGAGGGGTCCTGGTTTTGGGTAAAGTAAAATTGCTCTATACTGTATAAAGAAATAAAAACAGTGGCATTTTAAAAACGCAATCTAGTAAATGTGAACTATAACTATAAACTATAAATGTGAACTAACCACGGCTGATCATGCAGTCCTCTATGGACCACACGCTGGGTCACTGGGGCTGTTGGCTGCAGCTACTTTTGCCTTACCAATTGGTAAGTCTCCCCCAGTCCCCTGGCCAGTTAAAGTTTGATGACCTAAGGTGGCCATACACATTAGCGATATTAGGTAAATTCCATCGGTCCACGTGTGTAGGAGCCAAATCCGACCGTAAT
>JAACNH010002798.1:0-13705 GCA_019447015.1 Hymenochirus boettgeri
TCTTTCCGGGGTTTATATTTGTATATAAATATCATTCATATCACCAATAGTAACATAGTCTTTCCAGGGTTTATATGTGTATATAAATGTCATTCATATCACCAATAGTAAGATAGTCTTTCCAGGGATTATATTTGTATATAAATATCATTCATATCAAGGGATTATATTTGTATGTAAATGTCATTCATATCACCAATTGTAAATTAGTCTTTCCATTCATATCCCCAATAGTAACATAGTCTTTCCAGGGTTTATATCTGTATATAAATGTCCCCGAATTGCCAACAACAAGTAGGGCAGAAGGCATCCCAATCCTTTGCCATCCCGGTCCACTACTTTCTTTCTTAACCATATCTAAGGTGTTGTTTGAACTTTCCACAGTCCATCCTTTGAGGGTCGTACACCGTAAGTACGAACTGACTATCTTTTATCAGTTTACATACTTCTTTCATTTAATTTGACCATAAATGGTTGTAAACCCTGGTTCTGTCAAAATTTACTTTCGGAAACCCTACTCTGGTGACTGTGGTGAACGCTTCAACTGCAATCTTTTAGATTACGTATTTCTCTGGAATGTGCTTCTGGATATCCGAGTGCATAGTCTAATACACCCAAAATGTATGGTGACCACGCGCTGAGATGACCATGGGCCCACTCAGGCCCATGGCTATCCTTTCGAAGGGAACGATAATAGGTCAGGGCTAGCGGTACGTTCGAAAATGGGGAGCCGGGGCAACCTTTGCAATCGGTGCAGCCCACAGTAAGCTTTTACATCCCCCATGTACATGGGGCCAAAAGAGAATCGTTTGCAGGACCGGCCTTGGAGCTTTTCTCTGCTACCCAAATGCCCCCTCCAGGGGATGTTTATGCCCTAGTCGAAGACCTTCTGCTATTGACTATGGGACCACTGAGCTTTCCACAACCTCCCCTCGATTTTGTAAACCTGGTACAGCAAATTGAATGTTACCCAATGAGAAACTTTATTGGCCCCCTATAAATGGGTTCTCCCCTTCCACACCTTGACATTTTCCCACCTGCTTTAGCCAGTGTAGGATCCTCCGAGAGTTTCCGGGGACCCTCCTAGTCTCCAACCAACACCTCCAATGGGAAAACACTTGATTTTATCAGATTATTTTTTAATTCTAGCTCTTTTGAGCCTCTCATACTAACCCTCAACCCTTCCACAAGTTCGGGCTTCATAGACGACCGGCTTCCATCATGGCAGGTCCACAGTTCATTTCAATGGTGAAAGAGGTAGTGGGGTAAAGAGTCCCCATGAAACACACTTGTCTGTGACCCGATGACTCCGAAGCAAGGACTTGGTCCACCAAATCTGCAGGTATCAGGCCACCAAGCTACCAGAGTCCTAAGAGGCCTGGAACATTTACCTTCAGCAATTTTCATCCATCCCCGCCGCCGATGAGATTCCAGGCCTAGCGACCTACACACGGTGCGCATAGAGGACCCCCTGCGAACGATGTATCACACTCCACGGTTTCAAACTGCCTGTGCATATGTCCTCACTCTTTACAAAAAAAAAAATCCCGCCAACATTGTATCAGGTGTCTTTTCTTTCTTAATCCATGCGCTGGGCCGCGCGGCCTTGGCCGGCCGAAACTCGGCTCAACTGATCAGCACCTCCCCCATTGCCCCTTGTCTTTTGTCTTACCACTTCTCTGGTGCCAAAGCCAGAGAGTCCTCTGCAGCCAATAACGTCCATCAAAGAGATGAGTTTACTTTAGCCCGACTGTGGATCTTCATGTACTGCCCCTCCTTCGGCAAAGCTGGGGGTAGGGAGCGCATGAATCGTCAATTGTAACTATTTCAATGACTGTGGAGGTCAACCTCGTCAGGTTCCACCACTTTCTCACCAAGTGGATAAATCATGCATATGTGACACTTAGGAGACTTGCGGCTTGGATAGGTCCACGTGGTGAACACGCTGCCATCGCTCCCTCTCCCACCGTCCTCTCAAGGAATGGAGAAAACCTTGAAGGTCATCATGTGGAGTCCGTTTTTTCCTTCGTGCAAGAGTGCTTTGCCCGGATAGTGTCCCACTTCCATGGCCAGGGACCCAGAACCTGTCCCTCCTGGTTCCTCGGAGCCCCAGACTTGTTGCCAGCAACCATCCCTCACTGCTTTTCCGTTCAGCTTCAGCGGTGCGACGTTCGACTCTCCCTCCGCAGCTGCTGCCAGACTCTCACATAAGGTAAGTGCTTGCTGCTTTACTGACTCTCCTGTCTGTTTTGTTGCAGGCTTTGTTAGTTTTTCTCGCTGTTAGTCAGCAATTAAGCCCTGTTGCAAGCCGCATTTTGCCAGTACCAACCTGCTTCAACCAACGCTCCTCCATGCTCTGTTCAAAACTTTTTGAATCTGGCGCCAAACCCCCTTCTCTGTAGCGTGCTAAGGTGCCCGCATACCTCCACCCAACTGTGATGGGACTCAGCTACAAATGGTGGAGTACTCAGCGGTATTTTAGCAAGCCCAGACAGTTGGATTTCCTCCAAAGTAAACACAGTTTTTATTGTCACAAGCAGGCGTTCAAAACAACAGTCGCTTGCAGTTTGTCAACTACAGTTTCATTCATAAAGCAAAAAGGGCCAGTTCTCGCCACAAGCTTTCCATTCATTCGGAAACACCGTCCAACACAATCACCTGCACTGGCCCCAAGCGAAACACCACCTCCACCCCCAAAAACTACAAACTGAACTTACTTCTCTGGTCACAACCACCCTCACACCCCTCCCTTCTGTGAACTTTACAAAGCTGCTCTGTTTAACTTTTTCTGAGCTGGTTTCGCAGAATCCTTCTTAAAGGGAACTATCGATCCACCCTAGGTCTTGTGACTCAGCTACAACTCGCGCCACCCTCTCAACTGGTCACTCCGACCAACCAAAGTTTTTTTTCTAACTCTTGACATGTGACCGACCCGCAAACCACTATTCCGGAGCTGCTACGGAACATAGACGTCAGACCCCAGGTTGAATATACCTCCCATCCACCACAAACGTGCGACAACCCGATCGACTACTGGGTATTGACCTTTGTCACGAAACCCTGTACCCAACCAGAACTACAGTATATGTATTAATATCAGTAATTCTCATATTATATAGTATCCCTATACCAACCAGAACTACAGTAGTATGTATTAAAATAACCCCCCAAGTAATCCCAATATTATAGTGTAATCCCTGTACCAACCAGAACTACAGTATATGTATTACATATCAGTAATTCTCAATATTATATAGTATCCCTGAACCAACCAGAACTACAGTATATTATTATACCAGTAATGTCCAATATACTATAGTATCCCTGTACCAAACCACGAACTACAGTATATTATTAATACCAGTAATCTCAATATTTTTTTATGTTATAGAAACTTATCCAGGGCCTTTTTTTAAAGCTATTCACTTAACTTGTCATTACCACATCTCTGGAAAGACAGTTCTCACAGTGTCACCCACGTTCTCACTGTAAGAAACCTTTCTAACCTGAAGATGAACTTCTTTTCTTCCAACCTTAAGCATGTCCACGTGTCCTCTGATCAATGACCTATTCATGACACAAGCACCAGAGTTCTTGTATGGCCCATTAATATATTTGTATGAGGTTGTCATGTCCCGTGCAAACGTCGCTTCTACTGACTAAAAGCCCTAACCTTGTCTATCTTCTCCTGCAGTCGATCAAGCCCCTCCATCCCCTTTATTATTTAGTTTTTAACTTGTCCTAACACTGCTGCATATGTCAAGCCCCCCATTCCCCTTATTAAATTTAGTTGCCCTCTCTGACTGCCTCAATTTCCAGATGTCCCTTTTGTATATGGATTGTCCAAAACTGCAACTGCATATTCCAATATGTGACTTACAGATACGTTAACATAGCGTGATGGGAAGTGTCCAGACGTGGATGGCACGCTCTGTTTTAACGTTATCCGAGTGGCTGGCACGAGGTTTGTGTCACTGGCTTGAAAGGTTTTAACAGGTTACCGGGTGAAGGGGACTCGGAGTAGGAATTTTCAATCAACAGTAAAGGTCTGTGTGCTATAGCAATGTGTTTTTAATTCGAGGTTTGACGGGAACGGCTGCATAAGCCGAAGGAGGACGGCAATGCATGGGGAGCCGCATGTTATATAATTCTTATAAAACCCTACTCACTACTTGCTAGCCCCGTGCTAACGTACATCGGTTCATGTAAAAGTAAAGCAGATAGTACAATAATAGCGATAATCACGTGGCACCTCTGTCTAGTAACCACATTGGCTTAGTCAGAGCTACAGTAATGTTACACATTCCTAAGTGCGCAGTGTCAGTCTGGCCTAGCCAGCAAACAGTCGGGAGCAGAAAGAACACTGCAGCATTCTAAATCCAGAGCAGAGGATGCATGCCATTGCTCCAAGCACCTCAACAGAGGAAGCCTGCATCGCTCCAGCACCTCAACAGAGTGATACATGCTCGCTCCAAGCACACCACAAGGATTGCATGCATCCCTCCAGCGGCCAAAACAAACAGAGGATAGCATGCATCGCTCCAGCACCTCAACAGGATAGCTGCATCGCTCCAAGCATCTCAACCGAGGATAAGCATGCATCGCCTCAACATCCTTCAACGAGGATCTATGCAGTCGCTCCAGACATCTCAACCGAGGATCTGCATGCATCTCTCCAAGCACCTTCAACAGAGGATAGCATGCATCGCTCCAACAACCTCAACAGAGGATAGCATGCAATCGCCGCAAAGCCACCACAACAGAAGGATACGTGCATCGCTCCAAATGCCCTCAACAGAGGATAGCATGCATCGCCAACCAAGAAAGCAGCATCCCACAAGAGGATGCATGCATCACTACCAAGCATCCAAGAGGCATACATGCTCGCTCCAAGCATCTCAACAGAGAAGCATGCTCGTCTCAATCATCTTCAACAGAGGATAGCATGCATCGCTCCAAGCATCTCAATCTCAACGAGGATGGGACATGCATCGTCTCCAAGCATCCACACCGAGGATCTAGCATGCACGCTCCAAAGCTCGCAACAAGATAGCAAGATGCGATCACAACGATACATCATCTCGCTCCAAGCATCACAACAAGGATAGGCATCGCAACTCCCCAAGTCATCTCACAACAGCAGAGTATAATCATGCATCGCTCCAAGCATCACAACAGAGGATAGCATGCCTCGCTCCAACACCTCAACAGAGGATACATGCATCGCTCCCAAGGCACCCGCACACGAGGATAACATGCATCGCTCCCCACATCCACACAGAGGATAGCAGTCATCGCTCCAAGGCACATCACAACAGAGGTAGCATGCATCGCTCCAGCATCACAAGACAGATGATAGCATGCATCGCGCCAAGCACCACACAGAGGATAGCAGCAATCGCTCCAAGCAACTCACAACGAGGATACATGCCATCGCTCCAAGCATCAAACAGAGGAGTATGCATCGCTCGCAGCATCTCAATCACGAGATGCATGCATCGCTCCACAAGCTCTCAACAGAGGAAGCTGCATCGCTCCAAGCATCAACAACAGAGGATTGCATGCTCCTCCAAGCATCACAACAAGGATAGCATGCATCGCTCCAAGCATCACAAATGGAGAGCTGCATCGCTCCAAGCATCACAACGAGAGGACTCGCATGCATCTCTCCAAGCACCTCAACAGAGGATAGCATGCATCGCTCCAGCGCCTCAACAGAGGATATCATGCATCGCTCCCAACATCACAACAGAGGAATAGCATGCCTCGCTCCAATCTCAAATAGGATAGCATCACTCAGCATAACGATATGCATGCATCTCTCAGCTCAAAGGAGCATCACGGGGGGCTAACACACACGAGTCGCAATGCATCGCTCCAGGCATCACAACAGAGGATAATCATGCATCGCTCCAACACCACAACATAGGGATAGCATGCATCGCTCCAACACCACACCAGAGGATAGCATGCTCCGCTCCAAGCCCACAAACAGAGGATAGCATGCATCCCTCCAAGCAACCACAACAGAGGATAGCATGCATCGCCCAAGCACCACAACAGTGATGCAGCAATGCCAGCTCCCAAGTTCTGCTCGTCCAAGCATCCTCACAGAGATAGCATGCATCGCCTCAAGCACATCTTAACAAGGATCTCATCATCGCTCCAAGCAATCTCAACAGAGGATAGGCATTGCATCGCTCAAACAGTCTCAACAAGGACTAGCATCAATCGCTCCAGCACTCACAGAGATAAGCATGCATCGCTCCAAGCACCTCACAGAGGATACAATGCATCCTCCAAGCCGCCTCAACATAGGATAGCTGCATCCTCCAACACCTCAACAGATGATGCCTGCCATCACCCAAGCACCCCAAGGAAGCATGCATCACACCAGCAGCACATACAAAACCCGAAAATGTATTAAACAAGTGAAAGTATTACATAGGAAAGTCGTGTTGGCATTGGAAGTGGTAATTTAATACTCTGGGGAAGACTGCTGGCCACTGAAGATCCACCCAATTTTTCCTGTTTTGCCCTACCCGTCTGGAAAACAATTTTCTGGGGATACACTGGTGCCCACATACCGCGTATCTACTGAAACCTATCCTGTCCTTCCCCTCAGTATTTCATTGTGTCCAATGCATGCCTGCAGTTACACAAACATATTATAACTGCCCACCTCACTGGTAGAGCAATGAACACCTACTTAAGCAATTCCCCGCTATAAAACATCCAGGCAGCAGTGAAAGTTTTCAGTAAGGAAAAGTAGTAGGTAGAGGTTTAGGGTAGAGTGGGTAAGTAGGGTTAGAGTAGGGTAGCGTAGGGTAAGATTAGTTTGTGTGGCCCTTTACTTTTTTGGGGGTGCTTAAGTTCTTCGCACACATGCGATCGCGTGTCCCAAACCCTCGACGCACGATGTATACGACCGTTCGTTTCGGACGATATCGCCCGTATATGGTAATGGCCGTTCGGACTGGGTCGTTTCCTTACCGTCCGGCAATCGCCGTGTTTTACGAACCTTACTTCCCAGAATGATATTCGTTTGCACACAATATAATGAGTGCACAGACCATAGCAGCAGTGTGTAAGGTGGTACATTTTCTTTCTTTTTTAATGAGGTGACACAAGAAGAGGGAGTGTCACTGTTTTCGTCAGAGCAGAACAGAAGTGCAGGTGATCTGGTGATCTGCTACTCCTTGAAATCATACACAAACAGTAATTAATAAAAAATAATGCAATAAATTTCAAAAATACTCAGAAAGCATTCCTGTCAATTAATCTCTAAAGTCAATTTGGACGTCCATATTACCCTTTAATACAAAAATTTTGTTTTTTTAATTGCCAAATTGTATTTGTAAGTAAATATAAATGTTTGTTACCCTGGAATTCCGTAAAACAGACTCCAGTATCTGGCCTATGATTGTTATCTCGGGGTTTAACTCGCATTCAGCCATTATCTCTATATCAACTATATATATTTCAACCTGATCTTATCCTATCGCTTATTCGTTATTCCTCATTTGGCAAATCCGAGTTTCCGTCATCACACCATATATTTCATACACATTTTTATTGCCCATCCAGATGTTTATTACAAGGTATTGAACCGGTTCCCTGGTACCACTGATAATATACGTTAAGAGACGCCCTTAAGCTTTCCGCACATTCACCACACGGAATCTGATATTGGAATCCCAGGGTCAGGTGGGTAAATACAATGGTTTCTGGTTAGCTTGTGTCAATCACAAAAGAAAATCCAAAGGTGTGTGAAATGTTGCGTAAAAAAACTTAAAAAAAATGAACACTATATATTAACTTATATTCAATATTTTATATATATTATTATATATATCAATATATATAACACAGATATAAAGGAGTATATATAGTCAATACATCTGATTGTTATTTAGTTATTGTTTAAAACCCTTTCAGTTCCACAGACTAGAATCTATTAGCCCATTAAAATTCAGAATTGTAACCCCCCCTTGATTCCCCATTGGTTTTAATATTAAACTGAGTTCATGGATCTGAAGATATAAGGGCAAGTCCTCCCCAAAAACATTTTTTGCTGTAGTATAAAGGGAGCGCTAATCCTGTGTATCTTTTGCTATAACAACACTTTTACTACTTTTGTTTTGGAACGAGTGTTATTTGATATTTTTCATTTTTTATGTTTTCTTATGGGGGCTACAATTGATTTCTAAATCGCTAAGGAAGGCACTGAGGTAGGGGAAGTAGAGGGGGAGAAGGCCTGCAGTGGCGCCATGTAAACCTTCTCCTGGGGGAGACAGAGACAGAGTCACTAATTTGGCAAATAGTCCCTCTGCAGTACTACTCCTACTACCCGTGGATATTTTTTTGGACTTTAGGGGGGAATAGCAGAAGAACCATATTTACATATGGAGCTGGGATAAAATGGGTATTAAACTACACTTAACAATAGAACAGTGTTTTGGGGATTATAGTTTTGACGGACGTGGATATATATATTATATGATAATAGCTATATATATATATATATATTATATATATAGCTCAAGCAGTTACCATGGCGTGCCCATGTACAAATGGTGGGTATAGTAATTTTTTATCGGTGCCGATTTTGTTTTGCTTAGATGGAATGAGATAGTGTGTGATTAATCACTTTAAATACCAAATAAACCTTGGAAAACTAATGTTACATTGGTGATTAATGACATTTAATTTACTACACATAATTAACATACCTCTAGGAAATGACTATGACTAACCCTGCAACTGTGTATGGTGATATGAATGACATTTATATCACAATATAAACCTGAAAACTGTGTTACTATTGGTGATATGAATGACATTTATTATACAAATATAATCCCTGGAAAAGACTATGTCTAACTATTGTTATTGAATGACATTAATATACAAATATACCCTGGAAAGACTATGTTCTAATTGGTGATATAAGAATTTAATATACAATATAACCCGAAAGACTATGTTACTCATTGGTGATATGAATTATAATACTATAATGAAGACTATCATGTAATGACATGACATAAAACATCCTGGAAGACTATGTTACTATGGTGATAGAATGATAGTGTTATATACAAATATAAACCCCTGAAAAGACTATGTTACTATTGGGGATAGGAAACCGACTTTAATATACACATATAACGCCTGAATACTATTTACTCTCTGGTGATATGAATGATATTATATACACATATAAACCGCCGGAAAGACTAGTTACTAATTGGTGATATGAATGATATTTGATATACAAAATGTAAACTCTGGAAAGACAATTTACTATTGGTGATATGATACATTTATCATACAAATATTAACCATGGAAAACTATGTTTATTGCGTGATATAATGACAATTTTAATCACAATATTAACCATGGAAAGACGTATGTTACTATTGGTGATAAAGCATGGTCGAACTTTGAAAGTTCGGTCCTTTTGCGAACTTTCGAACTATTGTACAAGTTTCGAAAGTTCGAATTCGAAAACGGACCCATTAACAGTCTATGGGAGGCAATATAGTTTGAAAGTTCGAGTCAACATCAGAACTAAAATATTAATGGTACTTATGTAAATGGCTGTGGGACCTGGGAATGGTCTGGGAGCATGTTCCAAATATTCAGGACTTCTAAAATTCGTTTTACTCTCCACACGCGCTACTTTCGAGCTTTTCGCGTTTCGAACGTTCGGTAACATGGACATTTTTAACTCGCAGATTTACTACTCGCCTATAGCTTTAATGGAGGCTTTTACTTCTCGCGATTCGATGTTCGCCGCCTATATACATGTACATTTTACTCTGCGTGATTCGAACGTTCGAACATTCGAACATCGTAAATCATCGAAAGTCCGTGAGAATATCAAAGTCCGCGCGCGAGATTGTCGGAAGTCCGGGTCCGTTCGAACCTCGAACAGTTTCGGCTCGATCGGGTTCGTTCGAGTTCTATGCATCCCTATTGGGCGATAGTGAATGACATTTATCTACTACATATAAAAACCTGGAAAGATCTATCTTTACTATTTGGGTGATATTGAATACATTTATAACAGATATAACCCTGGAAAGACTATTACTTTGTGATATGAATGACATTTATATACAAATATATAACCCTGGAAGACTAGTTTCTATTGGTGATATAAATCACATTGTATATACAAATTATCCCTGGAAAGATATTTACTATTGGTGATAATAACGACATTTTTACAAATATAATCCCTGGAAAGACACGTTACTATTGGGATAGATGGCTTTAATATACAAATATAATCCCTTCAAAGAACGTGTTTTACTTTGGTGACCATGAATTTTAAACATTATATTACAAAATGTAATCCCTTAAAATAACTGTGTTTAACTAGTGTGATATGAATGATATTTATACAAATGTAAACCTGGAAAGACGATGTTCTATTAGGTGATAAAATGAACATTTATTACATAAAATATAAACCCTGGAAAGACTAATGTACTATTGGTGATTGATGACATTTATATACAATATAACTCCTGGAAAGACTATTTACTATTTGTGATATTAATGCATTTTATACTACAATAAAAACCTAAAAGACTTGTTACTATTGATTGGTGGGGTGAATATGAATAACATTTATCTACAACAATCCCTGAGAAACGACCACGTTTACTATTGTGATGATAGGCATTTATATACAATATAATCCTTCAAGATACTATGTTCTATTGGTGGACATGAATTACATTTATACAATGTAGATGCCCTTAAATACTAATACTAGTTAACTATTGGTGATATGAATGATATTTATATCAATATAAACCCCTGAACAGACTAGTTTCTATTGGTGATATGAGATGACATTTATATACAAATAACCCTGAAAGACGGTGTTACTATTGTGATAGTGAATGATATTTATATACAATATATCCTGGAAAGCTATGTTACTATGGGTGACAGAATGAATATTATATACAAATTTAAAACCTGGAAAGATAATGTACTATTTGGTGACATGAATGATATTATATCAACATGAAAACCTGGAAGACTCATGTACTATTGGTGATATGAATGACATTTATACAAATATAACCCCGGAAAGCTATCAGGTTATTCAATAAACGTTCTAATCGTTTTAAAATTGTCTATAAATTCTTGGCCCCAACCAATCAGATGTAAGCTTTCAAATGTTAACTAAATCTGATTGTTGGGGCAAAAATTAGCACATTTTAATGATACGAATCTTTTATTGAATCTCCTGTATGTTACAATTGGTGATATGATGATTTAATACAAATATAAACCCTGGAAAGACTGTGTTCATATCGATGTGATATGTAATGACATTTCTATACAAATAATAAACCTGCGAAAGACTTGTTCCTATTGGTGATATGATGACAAATTTATATACTAATATAAACCCTGGAAATACTGTGTTACTCTTGTAGATATGAATGACATTTTATATACAAATATAACCCTGGAAATGACTTGGTTACTATTGGTTGCTATGAATGAATTTATATACAAATAGAAACCCTGGAAAGACTATGTTACTATCGGTGATTGAATGACATTTAGTATACTATATAAACCCTGAAAAGACTGTTTTACTATTGTGATAGAATGGACATTTAATACGAGCTATAACCCTGAAGACTATGGTTACTATTGTGATATGTAATCACATTATAAAAAAAATACAAATTAAAACCTGAAAGACTATGTTACTATTGGTGATATGAATTATATTTAATACAAATAACACCCTGGAAGACTGTTTACTACTCGGTGAATGAATGATATTTTATATACAGATAGAAAACCCTGGAAACGACGTGTTTACTATTGGTGTATGAAGACATTTATATACGTATAAAACCCTGGAAAGAATATTTTTACTATTGGTGATTAGGGATGGCATCGAACCGAACTACTCAAAACCCGTTTCGAGCCGGAACTTTCGAGTCCGGAAGGACCCGACTTCTCGAACAATCTCCGGACTGCGACTTTCGATATTTTCCCGGACTTTCGAGATTGTCGAACGTTCGAACGGTCGAACTATCGAAATCATCGATTTAAAAAAAAGGTGCCACATTTCTCAAATCGCCAAATGGCGCTAATGTTGAAGCCTTTCCCCCCTGGGGTATAAAAGGCATGCGACAATGTGCCTTCGTCAGTGTGTTGAGTGTATTTAGTGGAACCTGACATGTCGGAGTGGAGAGAGTTTTTTTTTTCTCTCTTGCTGTGTGTGGATTTCAGCATGGTGTGGTTTGAGCTCTTGTATTTAACCACCCCTATCTTCACGCATCTTGAGACCCAACATTCCCTATCTCTTGCCCAGTCTTTCCCTCTGCACAAAGCATACACTGAGGGAGACAACGTTCGACCCGTTTCGAAACATTCGATAATCATCGAAAAAAGTCCGTGAAAATCCAAGTCCGATTCCGGGTACTTTCGAACTTCGACCTTTAATAGTTCGAAATGTTACCCTGGAAAGACTATGTTACTCTTAGGTGATATGAATGACTTTTATACCAATATAAACCTTGGAAAGACTGTGTTTACTAATTGGTTATATGAATGACATTTATATACAAATATAACCCTGGAAAGACTAATGTTACTATTGGTGATATGAATGGTATTTATATCCAAATATAAACCCTGGAATACTAGTTTACTATTGGTGATATTATGACATTTAGTATACAAATATACACCCTGAAAGACTGTTCTTTGGTGTATATGACTTATATTTATACAATATGAACCCTGGAAGACTGTGTTACTATTGTGATATGATGACAGTTATATACAAATATAAACCCTGAAAGATTATGGTTACTATTGTGTATGAATGACATTTTATACAATATACAATCCCTGGAAAGCTAGTTTACTATTGGTGATATGATGACATTTATATACAAATATAAAACCCTGGAAAGAATAGTTTACTATTGGTAATATAATGACATTTATTACAAATATAAAAACCCACTGGAAGACTAATTTTACTATTGGTGATATGAATGACAATTTTAATACAAATATAAACCCTGGCAAGACTATATGTTTACTAATTGGTGATATCAAATGACATTTATATACCAATATAAACCCTGGAAAGACTGTGTTACTATTGGTGAATGAATGACATTATATACAAATATAACCCTAACCCTGAAAGACTATGTCGAAAGGGTGATATAATGGACATTTAGATCAATATAAACCCTGTAAAGAACATGTTTACTATGGGGTGATATGAATGACATTTATATACAAATATAACCCCTGGAAAGATTATGTACTATTGGTGTATGATGACATTTGTTATACAATATCAACCCCTGGAAAGCCTAGTTACTATTGGTGATAGAATAACATTATATACCAATATAAACCCTGGAAAGACTTGTTCTATTGGTGAATCAATGACTTTATCTACAAATCTAAACCCTGAAAAGACTGGTTAGATTTGTGCATAGAATGACACCAATAGTAACATAGTCTTTCCAGGGTTTATATCTGTATATAAATGTCATTCATACCACCCATAGTAACATAGTCTTTTCAGGGATTATATTTGTATATAAATATCATTCATATCACCAATAGTAACACAATCTTTCCAGGGTTTATATTTGTATATAAATGTCATTCATATCACCAATAGTAACA
>JAACNH010002798.1:15588-35022 GCA_019447015.1 Hymenochirus boettgeri
CACCAATAGTAACACAGTATTTTAAGGGATTACATTTGTATATAAATATCATTCATATCACCAATAGTAACACAGTATTTTAAGGGATTACATTTGTATATAAATGTAATTCATGTCACCAATAGTAACATAGTCTTTGAAGGGATTATATTTGTATATAAATGTCATTCATATCACCAATAGTAACATAGTCTTTCCAGGGTTTATATTTGTATATAAATGTCATTCATATCACCAATAGTAACATAGTCTTTTCAGGGTTTTTATTTGTATATAAATGTCATTCATATCACCAATAGTAACATAGCCTTTCCAGGATTTATATTTGTATATAAATGTCATTCATATCACCAATAGTAACGTAGTCTTTCCAGGGATTATATTTGTATATAAATGTTATTCATATCACCAATAGTAGCATAGTCTTTCTAGGGTATATATTTGTTCTTTCCGGGGTTTATATTTGTATATAAATATCATTCATATCACCAAGAGTAACATAGTCTTTCCAGGGTTTATATGTGTATATAAATGTGGTTCCTATCACCAATAGTAACATAGTCTTTTCAGGGATTATATTTGTATGTAAATGTCATTCATATCACCAATTGTAAATATGGTTAATATTTGTATATAAATATCATTCATATCACCAATAGTAACATAGTCTTTCCAGGGTTTATATCTGCAGCGGTAGGTACGCTGCGGCCTATTTGGATGACGTTGTCGTCTTCAGTTCAGATTGGGAAAGCCACCTTCCAAAAGTCCAGGCTGTCCTGGATGCCATTAGAAAGGCAGGGATGACAGCGAACCCCAAGAAGTGTGCAGTAGGGTTGGAGGAGGCCTGCTACTTGGGGTACACAATTGGGAGAGGTCTGATTAAACCCCAAGTGCAGAAAGTGGAGGCCATTAGGGACTGGCCCCGGCCCACCACGAAAAAACAGGTCAGGACCTTCTTAGGTTTGGGGTATTATAGGAGATTCATTCCAAATTTTGCCACTTTGGCCACTCCCCTTACCAACCTCACAAAAGGGAAAAGTTCATCTATGATTTCATGGGGACGTGAGGCGGAAGAAGCATTTCTAGGCCTTAAGGAGGCTTTGTGCAGGGGTCCAGTCTTGGTCACGCCTGATTTTAAAAAAGAATTTCTGGTACAGACAGATGCTTCAGCTGTGGGGCTAGGAGCGGTTCTATCCCAAGTGGTCAATGCAGAGGAGCACCCGGTTGTTTATCTAAGTCGAAGGCTGATGGCAGCCGAGGAAAGATATAGTATTGTGGAGCGGGAGTGTCTGGCAATTAAGTGGGCACTCGAGGCTCTACGGTACTATCTCTTGGGTCGTTGCTTTGCCTCATTACCGATCATGCTCCTCTCACCTGGAAGAGAAAAATGCAAGGGTAACGCGCTGGTTTCTGGCGTTACAAGCCTTTCATTTTTCGGTGGAGCACAGAGCTGGAAGACTGCATGGCAATGCAGATGCTCTATCGAGGGTATTCTGCCTTGCCGCAGACTGTGCCCGATCCCATGGGCTCGAACAGAGGGGGGGAGTATGTGACAAATACCCAGGAGTCGATTGATTTGTCGCAGGTTGTGGTGGATGGGAGGTATATTCCACCTGGTGTCAGACGCTACGTTCTGTAGCAGCTCCGGAATAGGGTTTTGCGGTCTGTCACATGGTCAGAGGTTAGAAAAAACCTTAGTTGGGTCCGGAGCTGACCAGTTGCAGAGTGGGCGGGCGTAGCTGGTCGCCAGATCCTAGGTGGATCGATTGTTCTGTTTGAGAGATTCTGCTGAAACCAGGCTCATAAAGAGTTAACAGAGCAGCTTTGTAAGTCTCAGCAGAAGGGAGGAGGGGGTGTGACCAGAAAGGTCTGTTCGGTTTGTTGTTTTTTGAGGAGGCTGGCTGTTTCTGCTCTGGAACCAGCGCAGGCTGCTTGTTGACTGTGTTTCAAGCTGAATGTAAGCTTGTGGCCAGAACTGGCCTATTTTTCGCTTTATGAATGAACTGTATTTGACAAACTGCCAAGCGACTGTTGTTTTGAAGCCTGCTGACAAATAAACTCTTGTTTGCTTTGGAAATCACATCTGTCTGTGCTGCTAACTCCCGCTGAGTACTCACAATTTGCAGCTGATCCCTCACAGTTGGTGTTTGGATGCGGGCACCTTAGCACGCCTACAGCGACAGTGGGTTTGGCGCCAGATTCAAAAGTTTGAACAGCAGCATGGATGAGCTGGTGAAGCAGTTGGTACTGGCGAATGTGGCTTTGCAACAGGCTAATGCTGAGCAGCAGAAAACTAACACAGCCCTGCAACAACAGACGGAGGCAGTAAAGCAGCAAGCACTTACCTTATGTGAGTCTGGCAGCAGCTGCGGAAGTTGATCCTCGCACCGCTGAAGCTGACCAGAAAGCAGTGAGTGAGTTGGTGCAACAACTCATGGCTCAGAACCAGGAGGGACAGGTGCTGGTCCCTGGCAATGGAGGCACTATCCGGGCAAGCCACTTCTTGCAGAAACTGACTCCACATGATGACGTTGAGGCTTTCCTCCATACCTTTGAGAGGACAGCAGAGAGGGAAGCCTGGCCTAAAGCACAGTGGGCAGGTTTGATAGCACCCTTCCAGACTGGAGATGCTCAAAAGGCCTACTTTGACCTTGCCCTAGAGGACGCCAAAGACTACGACAAGCTGAAGGAAGAGGGCCTGCGTCATGCGAGCCCAGCGTGTTCACCAGTGGACCTATTCAGCCGCAAGCTCTCCAAGGTCACAGATGCA
This sequence comes from Hymenochirus boettgeri, assembly GCA_019447015.1. Classification (NCBI taxonomy): domain Eukaryota; kingdom Metazoa; phylum Chordata; class Amphibia; order Anura; family Pipidae; genus Hymenochirus; species Hymenochirus boettgeri. The sequence continues at coordinate 18,359 of JAACNH010002798.1, forward strand.
CGATCTTATCCACTTGGTGAAGAAGTGGTTGGAACCTGAGAGGTTGACAGCTCCACAGGTTGTTGAAAGAGTTAACATTGACCGCTTCATGCGTTCCCTACCCCCCGGCTTTGCGAAGGTGGGTGAGTCATGAAGATCCACAATCGGCTGCTAAACTCATCACGTTGCTGGAACGTTATCTGGCTGCAGAGGACTCACTGGCTTGGGCCACCGGCCAGCGTTCAGCTACCCCGAGACTGGCAGCCCCCCAGGGAACTGGTAAGACAAAAGCCGAGTTGGTGGGGCGTCTGGTCAGTGAGACAAGTACTGCAGGCCAAGGCCGACCAGTCGCCACGGTAAAAAATAGACCTCCGGTACAATGTTGGCGATGTAAAGAGTGGGGACATATTGCTGTTAACTGTCCTCAGGCGGTTGAACACTCGTTGCAGGTCCTTCTTTGCGTAACCTGTGTATGTCGCAAGCACTGGATCTCATTTGGCGGTGGTAAAAATTGCTGAAGAAACTGTCCAGGCCCTCTTTGACTCTGGTAGCTTTGTGACCCTGGTACATGCCAGTTTGGTGGACAAGTCCTTGCTTGGGAGTCATCGGGTCACAGTACAATGTGTTCATGGGGACTCTAAATCATACCCCACCGCCCTTCTCACCATTGAAACGAACTGTGGACCTGCCACACAGGAGGTAGTCGTAAGCCCAAACTTGGCACACAGTGTCATTCTGGGGAGGGACTTTCCCCTGTTTTGGAACTTGTGGGAAGGGGTTAGCATTAGAGGCTCAAGAGAGCTAGAATCTAAAAACGACACAGAAACTGATAATAATCAAGTGTTTTCCCCATTGGGGGTGTTTGCTGGAGACTCTGAGGTGTCCCCGGAAACCTCTGAGGACTCGATCCTACCGGAGCTTGAGGTTTCTCGGGCTAACTTTGGGAGTGCACAGCTGAGGGATCCTACACTGGCTAAAGCATGGAAAAATGGCAAGGTGTTGGACGGGGAACCCCAAGTTATAGGGGCGGAGAAAGTGTTTCCTCATTTGGCTGTACAGTCAGATTTGCTGTACCAGGTTTGCAAAATTCAGAGTGAGGTTGTGGATCAGCTCGTCCCCAAGTCGTGTCGCAGAATGGTCTTAGACCTGGCGCATAAACATATCCTGGGGGGTCATTTGGGTACAGAAAAGACCAAGGACTGAGTCCTGCAACGATTCTTTTGGCCCGGTGTACATGGGGATGTGAAAGCTTACTGTGAGTCCTGCCCCGAATGCCAAAGGTGTGCCCTGGCTCCCCATTTTCGAAGTCCACTAGTGCCCTTACCCATTATCGAAGTTACCTTCAAAAGAATAGCCATGGACCTATTGGGCCCACTGGCTCGTTCAGTCAGCGCGTGGTCACCAATACATTTTGGTGGTATTAGACTATGCCACTCGCTATCCAGAAGCCATTCCCCTGAGAAATACGTTGTCTAAACTGATTGCACGTAAGCTGTTCCACATGTTCACCAGAGTAGGTTTCCCAAAGGAAATTTTGACAGACCAGGGTACACCATTTATGTCTAAATTGATGAAAGAAGTAAACTGATGAAGATATATCAGATTCGTACTTCAGTGTACCACCCTCAAACTGACGGACTTGTGGAAAGATTCAACAAAACCTTAAAAAATATGTTAAAGAAAGTAGTGGACCAGGATGGCAAAGATTGCCTTCTGCCCTACTTGTTGTTTTTAATTCGGGAGGTACCTCAGTCTTCCACAGGTTTTTCATGGTTTGAGCTGTTGTATGGGCGACACCCACGGGGAATTCTAGACATAGCTAAAGAAACCTGGGAGCAAGAGGCCACCCCTTACAGTGTTATTGAACATGAGCTAGTATGCAAGATAGGATTGCAGCAGTAATGCCTTTGGTCTGAGAGCATTTACAACAGGCCCAGGAGGCACAGTCTCGTGCTTATAACAAGTCGGCAAAGTTGCGAGCTTTCAATCCTGGCGACTGAGTCCTGGTGTTGGCTCCTACGGTTGAAAGCAAGTTCTTGGCTAAGTAGCAAGGTCCATATGAGGTTATTGAAAAAGTCGGGGAGGTGAATTACCGGGTTTATCAGCCAGGCAGGAGAAAGCCAGAACAGGTTACTCAAGAACCCACCAAGGGTGGAATAGAGCTGGTACAGGTGGCTGGTACATTGTCCGTTTCACAGAAACAGGAGGTCCGAGGGTTCCTCTTACGGAATCAGGAGGTATTCTCAGAATTTCCGGGTTGTACCCAAGTCATCAGGCATGACATAGTGACTGAGCCCCATGTACAGGTCCGCCTTAAACCTGATAGAATACCTGAAGCTCGTAGACAGGCCATAGCAGGGGAAGTGGAACGACTGCTGGAACTGGGGGTAGTAGAGCAATCCAACAGTGAATGGAATAGCCCCATAGTTCTAGTTCCAAAGCCTGACGGTTCCATTCGTTTCTGTAATGATTTTAGGAAACTGAATGAGGTATCAAAATTTGATGCCTACCCTATGCCGAGGGTAGATGAGTTAGTCAAAAGGCTGGGTCCCGCAAAATATGTCACCACCTTAGATCTGACACGGGGATACTGGCAGGTACCCTTAACTGAATCAGCCGAGAAGACAGCCTTCTCGACTCCCCAAGGACTGTTTCAGTATGTTAGGATGCCCTTTGGGTTGCAAGGAGCCCCAGCCACCTTACAAAGGATGATGGACAAGATCCTTAGGCCACAACAGCGGTAGGTACGCTGCGGCCTATTTGGATGACGTTGTCGTCTTCAGTTCAGATTGGGAAAGCCACCTTCCAAAAGTCCAGGCTGTCCTGGATGCCATTAGAAAGGCAGGGATGACAGCGAACCCCAAGAAGTGTGCAGTAGGGTTGGAGGAGGCCTGCTACTTGGGGTACACAATTGGGAGAGGTCTGATTAAACCCCAAGTGCAGAAAGTGGAGGCCATTAGGGACTGGCCCCGGCCCACCACGAAAAAACAGGTCAGGACCTTCTTAGGTTTGGGGTATTATAGGAGATTCATTCCAAATTTTGCCACTTTGGCCACTCCCCTTACCAACCTCACAAAAGGGAAAAGTTCATCTATGATTTCATGGGGACGTGAGGCGGAAGAAGCATTTCTAGGCCTTAAGGAGGCTTTGTGCAGGGGTCCAGTCTTGGTCACGCCTGATTTTAAAAAAGAATTTCTGGTACAGACAGATGCTTCAGCTGTGGGGCTAGGAGCGGTTCTATCCCAAGTGGTCAATGCAGAGGAGCACCCGGTTGTTTATCTAAGTCGAAGGCTGATGGCAGCCGAGGAAAGATATAGTATTGTGGAGCGGGAGTGTCTGGCAATTAAGTGGGCACTCGAGGCTCTACGGTACTATCTCTTGGGTCGTTGCTTTGCCTCATTACCGATCATGCTCCTCTCACCTGGAAGAGAAAAATGCAAGGGTAACGCGCTGGTTTCTGGCGTTACAAGCCTTTCATTTTTCGGTGGAGCACAGAGCTGGAAGACTGCATGGCAATGCAGATGCTCTATCGAGGGTATTCTGCCTTGCCGCAGACTGTGCCCGATCCCATGGGCTCGAACAGAGGGGGGGAGTATGTGACAAATACCCAGGAGTCGATTGATTTGTCGCAGGTTGTGGTGGATGGGAGGTATATTCCACCTGGTGTCAGACGCTACGTTCTGTAGCAGCTCCGGAATAGGGTTTTGCGGTCTGTCACATGGTCAGAGGTTAGAAAAAACCTTAGTTGGGTCCGGAGCTGACCAGTTGCAGAGTGGGCGGGCGTAGCTGGTCGCCAGATCCTAGGTGGATTGATATGAATGACATTTATATACAAATATAAATGTCATTCATATCACCAATAGTAACACAGTCTTTCCAGGGTTTATATTTGTATATAAATGTCATTCATATCACCAATAGTAGCATAGTCTTTCCAGGGATTATATTTGTATATAAATGTCATTCATATCACCAATAGTAACATAGTCTTTCCAAGGTTTATATTTGTATATAAATGTGATTTATATCACCCACTATCTCTTCCATCTAAGCAAAACAAACATCTGCACGTAAAAAATACTATACCCACATTTGTACATGGGCAACGCCATGTAAACTGCTGTAGTATATATATATATATATATATATATATATATATATATATATATATCCACTCCGAAAACTATAATCCCCCAAACTACTGTTTCTATTGTGTAGTGTAGTTTAATTACCCAGTTTAATCCCAGCTCCATATGTAAATATGGTTCTTCTGCTATCCCCCCTAAAGTCCAAAAAAATATCCACCAGGAGTACTGCAGAGGGACTCTGCATATAGGACTCTGTCTCCTGTCTCCCCCCAGGAGAAGGTTTACATGCGCACTGCAGGCCTTCTCCCCCTCCCTTCCCCTACCTCTGCCTCCCGATTTAGAAATCAATTGCTGCCCCCATAAGAAACATAAAAATGAAAATATATCAATAACTGTTCCAAACAAATGATAAAAGTGTATAGCAAAAGTACACAGGATAGCGCTCCCTATACTACAGCAAAAAATAGTTTTGGGGATGGACTTGCCCTTTATATTCTCCAGATCCCTGAATCAGTTTTCATTTAAACCAATGGGGAATCAAGGGGGGGGTTACAATTCTGAATTTTTTTAATGGGCTAATAGATTCTATGTCTGTGGAACTGAAAGGGTTAAACCATAAACTAAATAAATAATGATTTGGCTATTGAATATATATAACTCTTCTTTATATATATATATATATATATATATATATATATATATAATATGAATATAAGTTAATTATATTGTTCATTTTTTTTAAGTTTTTTTCAGCAACATTTCACACACCTTTTGGATTTTCTATTTGTGATTGACCAAACTAACCAGAACCCATTGTATTTACCCAACCTGACCCTGGGATTCCATATATCAGATTCCTGTGGTGATGTGCGGAAAGCTGTAAGGGGCGTCTTACAGATATTATCAGGTACCAGGGAACCGGTTCCCAATTACTCTTGTGTGGGAAATAGAAACATTGCTGGATTTATTGGGGATACCAACCCCGAGATAACATTATCCATAGCCCAGATACTGAGTCTGTACGGATATTCCCAGGTAACAAACATTTATATTACAACAATACAATTGGAATTAAAAAACAAATTATTTGTATTAAAGGGTAACTGTGGTCCCAAAATTGACTTTAGATAAATTGACAGGAATTGCTTTCCTGAGTATTTTTGCAATTTACTTTCATTATTTTTTTTACATTTACATGTTTGTGTAGATTTCAAGTAGTAGCAGCATCACCAGATCCCCTGCACTTCCTGCTTTCTGCTCTGAAACCAGTGACATCCCTCTATCTTGTGTCACCTCCTTAAAAAAAAAGAAAATGTACACACCTTACACACTGCCTGCTTATGGTCTGTGCACTCAGTTTATATGTGTGCACACGAATATCATCTGGAATGTAAAGGTTCGTACACACGTGCGATTGCCCGCGTCAGGCACGTCTGACCGAACGGCCATTACCAATACGGCCGATTATCGTCCGAAACGAACGGTCGTATACATCGTGCGTCGCGGGTTTGGGCACGCGATCGCATTGTGTGTACAACCTTAAGCACCACCCCCCCAAAATAAGTGGCCACCCAACCTCTATACCCTACTCTACTACCCTACTCTACCCTACTCTACCCTACTCTACCCTACTCTACTCCTACTCTTTTCCTTCTGAAACTTTCACTGCTGCCTTGGATGTTTTATAGCGGGACTGCTTAAGTAGTTGTTCATGCTCTACCAGGTGAGGTGGGCATGTATACATATGTTTGTGTAACTGCAGCATCATTGGCCACCAATGAAATACTGAGGGGAAGGACAGGATAGGTTTCAGTAGATACGCGGTATGTGGCACCAGTTTTCTCCCCAGAAATTGTTTCCAGACGGGTAGGGCAAAACAGGAAAATTTGGGGGGATCATTCAGTGCCAGCAGTCTTCCCCAGATTATTACAATTACCACTTCAATCCAACAGACTTTCCTATTAATACTTTCTTCACTTTTTAATACTTTTCGGTGTACGTGTGTTTGCTGTCTTGAGGTGCTTGGAGTGATGCATGCTATCCTCTGTTGAGGTGCTTGGAGTGATGCATGCTATCCTCTGTTGAGGTGCTTGGAGTGATGCATGCTATCCTCTGTTGAGGTGCTTGGAGCGATGCATGCTATCCTCTGTTGAGGTGCTTGGAGCGATGCATGCTATCCTCTGTTGAGATGCTTGGAGCGATGCATGCTATCCTCTGTTGAGATGCTTGGAGCGATGCATGCTACCTCTGTTGAGATGCTTGGAGCGATGCATCTATCCTCTGTTGTGGATGCTTGGAGCGATGCATGCTATCCTCTGTTGAGATGCTTGGAGCGATGCATGCTATCCTCTGTTGTGGTGCTTGGAGCGATGCATGCTATCCTCGTGTTGTGGTGCTTGGAGCGATGCATGCTATCCTCTGTTGTGGTGCTTGGAGCGATGCATGCTATCCTCTGTTGTGGTGCTTGGAGCGATGCATGCTATCCTATGTTGTGGTGCTTGGAGCGATGCATGCTATCCTCTGTTGTGATGCTTGGAGCGATGCATGCTATCCTCTGTTTGTATGCTTGAGCGATGCATGCTATCCTCTGTTGTGATGCTTGGAGCGATGCATGCTATCCTCTGTTGTGATGCTTGGAGCGATGCATGCTATCCTCTGTTGTGATGCTTGGAGCGATGCATGCTATCCGCTGTTGAGGTGCTTGGAGCGATGCATGCTATCCTCTGTTGAGGTGCTTGGAGCGATGCATGCTCCCTTGTTGTGATGCTTGGAGCGATGCATGCTATCCTCTGTTGTGTGCTTGGAGCGTGCATGCTATCCTCTGTTTTGATGCTTGAGCGATGCATGCTATCCTCTGTGATGCTTGGAGCGATGCATGCTATCCTCTGTTGAGTGCTTGGAGCGATGCATGCTATCCTCTGTTTGAGATGCCTGGAGCGATGCATCTATCCTCTGTTGTGATGCTTGGAGCGATGCATGCTATCCTCTGTTGAGGTGCTTGGAGCGATGCATGCTATCCTCTGTTGAGGTGCTTGGAGCGATGCATGCTATCCTCTGTTGTGATGCTTGGAGCGATGCATGCTATCCTCTGTTGTGATGCTTGGAGCGATGCATGCTATCCCTGTTGTGATGCTTGGAGCGATGCATGCTATCCTCTGTGAGTGCTGAGCGATGCTGTTATCCTCTGTTGAGGGTGCTTGGAGACGATGCATGCTATCCTCTGTTGTGTGCTGGAGCGATGCATGCTATCCTCTGTTGTGATGCTTGGAGCGATGCATGCTATCCTCTGTTGTGATGCTTGGAGCGATGCATGCTATCCTCTGTTGTGATGCTTGGAGCGATGCATGCTATCCTCTGTTGTGGTCTTGGAGCGATGCATGCTATCCTCTGTTGAGATGCTTGGAGCGATGCATGCTATCCTCTGTTGAGATGCTTGGAGCGATGCATGCTATCCTCTGTTGAGATGCTTGGAGCGATGCATGCTATCCTCTGTTGAGATGCTTGGAGCGATGCATGCTATCCTCTGTGTTGATGCTTGGAGATGCATGCTATCCTCTGTTGTGATGCTTGGCGCGATGCATGCTATCCTCTGTTGAGTGCTTGGAGCGATGCATGCTATCCTCTGTTGTGGTGCTTGGAGCGATGCATGCTATCCTCTGTTGAGGTGCTTGGAGCGATGCATGCTATCCTCTGTTGAGGTGCTTGGAGCGATGCATGCTATCCTCGGTTGAGATGCTTGGAGCGATGCATGCTATCCTCGGTTGAGATGCTTGGAGCGATGCATGCTATCCTCGGTTGAGATGCTTGGAGCGATGCATGCTATCCTCTGTTGAGGTGCTTGGAGCGATGCATGCTATCCTCTGTTGTGGCGCTTGGAGCGATGCATGCTATCCTCTGTTGTGTCGCTTGGAGCGATGCATGCTATCCTCTGTTGAGGTGCTTGGAGCGATGCATCTTTCCTCTGTTGAGGTGCTTGAGCAATGCATGCTATCCTCTGTCTCTGGATTTAGATGCTGCCATGTCTTTCTGCTCCCCTGATCTGTTTGCTGGCTAGCAGACTGACACTCTGCACTTAGGTGTAACATTACTGTAGCTCTGACTAAGCAATTTGGTTACTAGACAGAGGTGCCACTTTATTAGCTTTATTATTACTATCTTGCTTTACTGTACATGCACCGATTTACGTTAGCACTGAGGATTAGCAATGTAGTTGAGTGGTTTTTATAAGAATATATAACACTGCGGCTCCCCATGCATTTGCCGTCCTCCTTCTGCTTTATTCAGCCCGTTCCCCGTCAAACCCTGCAATTAAAAAACATTGCTATAGCACACAGACCTTTACTGTTTGAAAATTCCTTATCCGAGTCCCTCTCACCCGGTAACCTGTTAAAACCTTTCAGCCGTGACACAAACTCCTGCAGCCCTCCGGATAACGTTAAACAGAGCGTGCATATCAGCGTACTGACAACTTCCCCTGCACGCTCTGCTTAACGTCATCCTGTAAGTCCACATTTGGAATATGCAGTGCAGTTTTGGAATCCCATATACAAAAGGGAATCTTGGAAATTGAGGCAGTTCAGAGAAGGGCAACTAAATTAATAAGGGGAATGGAGGGGCTTGAATATGCAGGCAGATTAGACAAGTTATAACTAAATTAATAAGGGGAATGGAGGGGCTTGACTATGCAGGCAGATTAGACAAGTTAGGGCTTTTTACATTGTAGAAGCGACGTTTGCACGGGGACATGATAACCTTATACAAATATATTAATGGGCCATACAATGAACTCTCTGGTGCAGTTCACAATAGGTCATATCAGAGGACACGTGGACATCCTTTAAGGTTGGAAGAAAAGAAGTTCATCTTCAGGTTAGGAAAGGTTTCTTTACAGTGAGAACGGTGACACTGTGGAACTGTCTTCCAGCAGATGTGGTAATGACAAGTTCATTGAATAGCTTTAAAAAAGGGCTGGATAAGTTTCTAAAACTTAAAAATATTGAGAATTAACTGGTATTAATACAATACTGTAGTTCTGGTTGGTACAGGGATACTATATAATATTGAGAATTACTGGTATTAATACATATACTGTAGTTCTGGTTGGTACAGGTACTATATAATATTGAGAATTACTGATATTAATCATATACTGTAGTTCTGGTTGGTACAGGATACTATATAATATTGAGAATTACTAGTATTAATACATATACTGTAGTTCTGGTTGTACAGGTATACTATATAATATTGAGAATTACTGATATTAATACATATACTGTAGTTCTGGTTGGTACAGGGTGTGACAAAGTCCATACCCAGTAGTCGATCGGTTTGTCGCAGTTTGTGGTGGATGGGAGGTATATTCCACCTGGGGTCTGACGCTATGTTCTGTAGCAGCTCCGGAATAGGGTTTTGCGGTCGGTCACATGGTCAGAGGTTAGAAAAAAAACTTTGTTGGGTCGGAGCTGACCAGTTGCAGAGTGGGCGAGTGTAGCTGGTCACCAGATCCTAGGTGGATCGATAGTTCCCTTTAAGAGATTCTGCTGAAACCAGGCTCAGAAAAAGTTAACAGAGCAGCTTTGTAAGTCTCAGCAGAAGGGGGAGGGGGTGTGACCAGAGAAGTAAGTTCAGTTTTGTAGTTTTTTGGGAGGTTGGCTGTTTCTGCTTGGGAGCCAGTGCAGGCTGCTTGTGGACTGTGTTTCAAGCTGAATGGAAGCTTGTGGCCAGAACTGGCCCTTTTTGCTTTATGAATGAACTGTATTTGACAAACTGCCAAGCGACTGTTGTTTTTGAAGAGTGCTGACAAATAAACTGTTGTTTACTTTGGAAATCACACCTGTCTGGGCTGCTAACTCCCGCTGAGTACTCACCATTTGTAGCTGATCCCTCACAGTTGGTGGAGGATGCGGGCACCTTAGCACGCCTACAGCGACAGTGGGTTTGGCGCCAGATTCAAAAGTTTGAACAGCAGCATGGATGAGCTGGTGAAGCAGTTGGTACTGGCAAATGCGGCTTTGCAACAGGCTAATGCTGAACAGCGGAAAACTAACACAGCCCTGCAACAACAGAGAGAGGCAGTAAAGCAGCAAGCACTTACCTTATGTGAGAGTCTGGCAGCAGCTGCGGAAGTCGATCGTCGCACCGCTGAAGCTGACCGGAAAGCAGTGAGGGAGTTGGTGCAACAACTTGTGGCTCGGAACCAGGAGGGAAAGGGCTGGTCCCTGGCCATGGAGGCACTATCCGGGCAAGCCACTTCTTGCAGAAACTGACTCCACATGATGACTTCAAGGCTTTCCTCCATTCCTTTGAGAGGACGGTGGAGAGGGAAGCCTGGCCAGCGTGTTCACCAGTGGACCTATTCAGCCGCAAGCTCTCCAAGGTCACATATGCATGATCTTATCCACTTGGTGAAGAAGTGGTTGGAACCTGAGAGGTTGACCGCTCCACAGGTCATTGAAATAGTTACCATTGACTGATTCATGCGCTCCCTACCCCCAGCTTTGCGAAGGAGGGTGAGTCATGAAGATCCACAGTCGGCTAATAAACTCATCTCTTTGATGGAACGTTATCTGGCTGCAGAGGACTCTCTGGCTTTGGCCACCAGAGAAGTGGTAAGACAAAAGCCAAGTGGGTGGGGGGGTCTGATCAGTGAGCCGAGTTCTGCCGGCCAAGGCCGGCCAGTCGCCATGGTAAGAAAAAGACCTCTGATACAATGTTGGCGATGTAAAGAGTGAGGACATATTGCCTCAGGCAGTTGAACCGATGGAGTGTGATTACACTCGTCGCAGGTCCTTCTATGCGCAACCTGTGTATGTCGCTAGCCCTGGATCTCATTTGGCGGCGGTGAAATTTGCTGAAGAAACTGTCCAGGCCCTCTTAGACTCTGGTAGCTTGGTGGCCCTGATACATGCCAGATTTGGTGGACCAAGTCCTTGCTTGGGAGTCATCGGGTCACAGTACAATGTGTTCATGGGGACTCTTACCCCACTACCCTTCTCACCATTGAAATGAACTGTGGACCTGCCACTCAGGAGGTAGTCATAAGCCCGAACTTGTGGGAAGGGGTTAGTATTAGAGGCTCAAAAGAGCTAGAATCTAAAAATAATCTGATAATAATCAAGTGTTTTCCCCATTGGAGGTGTTGGTTGGAGACTAGGAGGTGTCCCCGGAAACCTCTGAGGGATCCTACACTGGCTAAAGCATGGGAAAATGTCAAGGTGTTGGACGGGGAACCCCAAGTTATAGGGGCCAATAAAGTATTTTCTCATTTGGCTGTACATTCAAATTTGCTGTACCAGGTTTACAAAATTCAGGGGGAGGTTGTGGAACAGCTCATTGTCCCCAAGTCATATCGCAGAATGGTCTTAGACCTAGTGCATAAACATCCCCTGGGGGGCCATTTGGGTACAGAAAAGTCCAAGGACCGAGTCCTGCAACGATTCTTTTGGCCCAGTGTACATGGGGATGTAAAAGCTTACTGTGAGTCCTGCCCCGAATGCCAAAGGTGTGCCCCGGCTCCCCATTTTCGAAGTCCGCTAGTGCCCTTACCTATTATCGTTCCCTTCGAAAGGATAGCCATGGGCCTAGTGGGCCCACTGGTTCATTCAGCGCGTGGTCACCAATACATTTTGGTGGTATTAGACTATGCCACTCGCTATCCAGAAGCCATTCCCCTGAGAAATACGTCATCTAAACTGATTGCACGTGAGCTGTTCCACACATTCACCAGAGTAGGTTTCCCGAAGTAAATTTTGACAGACCAGGGTACACCATTTATGTCTAAATTAATGAAAGAAGTATGTAAACTGATAAAGATAGATCAGATTCGTACTTCAGTGTACGACCCTCAAATGGATGGACTTGTGGAAAGATTCAACAAAACCTTAGATATGTTAAAGAAAGTAGTGGACTGGGATGGCAAAGATTGGGATTGCCTTCTGCCCTACTTGTTGTTTGCAATTCGGGAGGTACCTCAGTCTTCCACAGGTTTTTCGTCCTTTGAGCTGTTGTACGGGCGACACCCACGGGGAATTCTAGACATAGCTAAAGAAACCTGGGAGAAAGAGGCCACCCCTTACAGAAGTGTTATTGAGCATGTAGCAATTATGCAAGATAGGATTGCAGCAGTAATGCCATTGGTCCGAGAGCATTTACAACAGGCCCAGGAGGCACAGTCTCGTGTTTATAACAAGTCAGCAAAGGTGCGAGCTTTCAATCCTGGGGACCGAGTCCTGGTGCTGGTTAATACAGTGGAAAGCAAGTTCTTGGCTAAGTTGCAAGGTCCATATGAGGTTATTGAAAAAGTTGGGGAGGTAAATTACCGGGTTTATCAGCCAGGCAGGAGAAAGCCAGAACAGATATACCATGTGAATTTACTGAAACCCAGGAAAGAGAGGGTGAACCCTTGCAACTTCCCAGGCTACTCCAGAACCCACCAAGGGTGGAATAGAGCTAGTACAGGTGGCTGGTACGTTGTCCGTTTCACAGAAACTGGAGGTCCGAGGGTTCCTCTTAAGGAATAGGGAGGTATTCTCTGAACTTCCGGGTTGTACCCAAGTCATCAGGCATGACATAGTGACTGAGCCCCATGTACAGGTCCGCCTTAAACCTTATAGAATACCTGAAGCTCGTAGACAGGCCATAGCAAGGGAAGTGGAACGAATGCTGGAACTGGGCGTAATAGAGGAATCCAAAAGTGAATGGAATAGCCCCATAGTTCTAGTTCCAAAGACTGACGGTTCCATTCGTTTCTGTAATGATTTCAGGAAACTGAATGAGGTATCAAAATTTGATGCCTACCCTATGCCGAGGGTAGATGAGTTAGTCGAAAGGCTGGGTCCCGCGAGATATGTCACTATCTTAGATCTGACATGGGGATACTGGCAGGTAACCTTAACTGAATCAGCCAAGGAGAAGACAGCCTCCTCGACTCCCCAAGGACTGTTTCAGTATGTTAGGATGACCTTTGGGTTGCAAGGAGCCCAAGCCACCTTTCAAAGGATGATGGACAAGATTCTTAGGCCACATCAGTTGTATTTGGATGACGTTATTGTCTTCATTTCAGATTGGGAAAGCCACCTTCCAAACATCCAGGTTGTCCTGGATACCATTAGAAAGGCAGGGCTGACAGCGAACCCCAAAAAGTGTGCAGTAGGGTTGGAGGAGGCCCGCTACTTGGGGTACACAATTGGGAGAGGTATAGTATAGTATAGTATTTGAGGTTGAATAAAGACATACGTCCATCCAGTTCAACCCATCTAGCAATATCCTCATTTCCTGCCTAACTGTTGATCCAGAGGAAGGCAAAAAAAACCCACCAAATTTATGAAGGGGGAAAAAATTCCTTCCTGACTCCAAGTGGCAATCGGAAATTTCCCTGGATCAACTCTACTTTATGTATCAATACCAGTAACTTGCAACATTCCTTGTTTGCAGAAACTCATCCAGCTTTTTATTAAACTGACCAATGAACCTGCCATAACAACATCCACTGGAAGACAGTTCCATAGCTTTACTGTTCTCACAGTGAAAAACCCTTTCCCAACTCTACCTTATGTATCAATCCCAGTAACTTGTAACATTCCTTGTTTGCAGAAACTCATCCAGCTTTTTATTAAACTGACCAATGAACCTGCCATAACAACGTCCACTGGAAGACAGTTCCAAAGCTTTACCGTTCTCACAGTGACAAACCCTTTCCCAACTCTACTTTATGTATCAATCCCAGTAACTTGTAACATTCCTTGTCTGTAGAAACTCATCCAGCTTTTTATTAAACTGACCAATGAACCTGCCATAACAACATCCACTGGAAGACCGTTCCATAGCTTTACCGTTCTCACATTGAAAAACCCTTTCCGAGCCTGAAACCTAAACCTTTTTTCTTCAAGTCTTAAGGGATGTCCTCGTGTCCTTTGACATGTTCTATTGGTGAACAATGCCCCAGATAGTTTATTGTATGGCCCATTAATGTATTTATACACAGTAATCATATCCCCACTCAAGTGCCTTTTCTCCAGCGTCCATAATTGTAAATTGTAACTTTTCCAGTCTCTCTTCATATTCAAGCTCCCCCAATCCCCTTATTAATTTAGTTGCCCTTCTCTGAACCCTTTCCATTTCAAAGATGTCCTTTTTGTACACAGGATTCCAAAATTGCACTGCATATTCCAAATGAGGCCTTACCAATGCTTTGTAAAGAGGGAGAATTACATTCTGATTAAATCCCAAGTGCAGAAAGTGGAGGCCATTAGGGATTGGCGCCGGCCCACCACGAAAAAACAGGTCAGGACATTCTTAGGTTTGGTGGGGTATTATAGGAGATTCATTCCAAATTTTGCCACTTTGGCCACTCCCATTACCAACCTCACAAAAGGGAAAGGTTCGTCCATGATTTCATGGGGACGTGAGGCGGAAAAAGCATTTCAAGGCCTCAAGGAGGCTTTGTGCAGGGGTCCAATATGAGATCTATCATTGCCATTTAATAATTGTACTGTGGGGTTACATTACTTTAATAGTAATAAAAGAACATCAATAAACAATGATTATTAATATATTCAACAAAAAAGGTCAGGTTAGGGGTGCTCAGTCTGCCACTGTACAAATCATACTCCCAGTTATTGCTAGGCCACACTAGCGCGTTTTTCGTGTGTTTGCTGTTCGCGTTTGCGCCCGCGAAAATGGAAATTCCCGCGATTTCCGCTGCGCATACGATTGCGCGTCCGTTGGCTTTTTGGTAACGCATGCGTTCGCCATTTTTGGTGCGTTAACACATGCATTTCCATAATGCAAAAAGGCGAAAATGCACAGGAATCGCGCACACAATCGCGTGCGATAACGCTCATGATTTGGTGCGCGATTCCTGTCCGTTGCGGCCTCACCCTGTGCCTCTACTGCAGCACACAACTCTTCCACCCTCCCCTCTCCCACCCTCAGGCTGACAGCATTCACTAGGAGTTGAAAGCAAGGCAGGATGTGCCGGACCACGGATTTAGAGGCTAAATCCGGGGTTCGGCAGGAAATTCTATATTTATGTGAAAAATCTGGAATTTCTCAGGTTTAAAATAAAATCCCCTTTGCGCATGCGTGGTCCCTCCCACTTTCGTGCTGTGACAACACCTGACCCTGTATCCTTCTACTGGTGCTTGTTTCCCTATAAGGAAGTGCAGAGGGCGGGAACCTACATTTTAGCCTGGTGCAGGAGGTCCTCGATGGGAGTGAAGTATAAAGTGGGCTGGGCCAAAAAACTAGCAGATCCTGCCTTGCCTTCAACTCCTAGTGAATGCTGTCAGCCTGAGGGGAGGGTGGAAGAGTTGTGTGCTGCAGTAGAGGCACAGGGTGAGGCCACACAGCAACACACAGGAATCACGCACCAAATCGCGAGCGTTATCGCACATGATTGTGTGCGCGATTCTTGTGCGTTTCGTGTTCGCGTTTTGCGCATGCGTTTTCGCCTTTTTGCATTATGGAAATGCATGCGTTAACGCACCAAAAATGGTGAACGCATGGATTATCAAAACGCCAACGGACGCGCAATCGCATGCGCAGTGGAAATCATGGGAATTTCCATTTTTGCGGGCGCAAACGCGAACAGCAAACACACGAAAAACTCGCTAGTGTGGCCTAGCAATAACTGGGAGTATAATTTGTACAGTGGCAGACTGAGCACCCCTAACCTGACCTTTTTTGTTGGCCAATTGGTCTGTGCTGCAATCCGCTTTTCGGGGTGCATGTAATCATCATTGTTTTGTGAATCACATAGTAACAAGGGGGAAAACAGGCTCACATCTCTCGCGTATTACCTTATATATAGATTAGGGATCAGCAGAAAATAAATAGCTGTTATAGGATCCCACCTAGAGCCAATCAGCAGGATTAATTCTGGTTATTTAGTCCGGCACACCATTTATTAAACTAAGAAAAAGACTGAAACCACTTATACCGGGATGTGTAATACAAAATCTTCAAAAATTTGTGATATATTTAATTAAAACTAAAGCCGCAGTGTAACAAAATGTTTTGGGGGCTTATTCCCCTTCCTTAGGTGCCTCTGGCAGGACGCTTTGTCTACAGTGCTAAGACAGTGGCACACTGGTAAAGCAACAGTTTAGTGTGTGTGGGTGCAGGTTCAAGTCCAAGAATCTTGTTTTTATGGTTGTATGGTTTTGCAGTTTCAAATCCTGATAAAACTCATTTCTTTAATATAGACTTCTGTGACGTCTTGATTTTTTTGTTAAAAAGGCAGTGGGATTTTTTAGGCTACATTCAAAGTAGAATGAAAGGTAGTAAAGACCTGGCTGGTAAGTTAAGGAGGTGCACCCAACTTCAATCTGTGCAACGCCAGGTAAGTATCACTTCTCATGTAGTTCATTTTTATTTAGTGTGCCTCCCTGCTATATTGACAAGTGTTGGCCTGATCTGGTCGAGCAGTGTATCGGTCTGTCGTCCGAAAATATCTGTGGGTGGGGTGGCTGCCAGCGAGCTCAGTCGCCCGTATCAAAAGAACAGGCAATTGGCCTGTTAGTAAATCTTGGCTGAACGTGTGGTTCCCTATGGGACCAAATGATCAGCCGCACAAACTGACAGTCATCGCTCGGT
>JAACNH010002799.1:0-35022 GCA_019447015.1 Hymenochirus boettgeri
ACATGGTATGTAAGCAGGATACCATATATAAGGAAATGTACACTGTATGTAAGCAGGATACCATATATAAGGAAATGTACATGGTATGTAAGCAGTTTACCTTATATAAGGAAATGTACTGTACACTGTATGTAAGCAGGATACCATATATAAGGAAATGTACATGGTATGTAAGCAGGATACCATATATAAGGAAATGTACATGGTATGTAAGCAGGATACCATATATAAGGACATGTACATGGTATGTAAGCAGGATACCTTATATAAGGAAATGTACACTGTATGTAAGCAAGACCATAGACATAGAATATATAGATGTATAAACACCAATATGCCCCCTTAGTTTAGACTATATGAAGATTAATACAAAATGTCCATTTCCTGCTTTATACACATTGTACTGTAAAAGATAAACCAGGAGGTTCGGCAGGATCGATCGAATTTCGTGTGAACGCACGGTGGGTAAGTAAAATCAATATATTGTATGGCCATCATTAGAAAGATCATTTATATAGATCAGGGATCCCTTACCTATGGTAAGCAAGGAAAATAAACATTATGTAATAACAACTTGTCTTTTGTCTGCACAACCTGTACTGACCAGTATGCTTTTTAATTGATGAAATAAAAATGTGTTTTTATGGAAAGTAGTCGCCATAATGTTATGGATACAATTCCACTGAGCTAGAGGCATGCTTCACATTCAGATATTTATAACTGGTGATTAATGGAAGATCTGAGGGCCCGGAGGGTGTTAACAGTTGGAATCTGTGAAGATGAAGGAGTAGTGGCCAGATTCAAATACAAACACTGTCCATATGAATATTCATTCACACACCCAACGTGTGTGAGGTGGAGGGCTGTGCATCCAGTACCCACCAAGTGACAATGTAGGCCACAGGTGTCTCTTAAGGATCTACAGCTAGCAAACAAATAAGCTAACTTTTTTGTTGTCAGAATTAACAAGCGTATGGCGTAGGTTTGAATTGTTTTGCTTTCTGTGTCTCAATGTCACCATGTTTTTTCTGTTTTTTTTTATTTGACGTATTTTGAGTGGAGACTAGGGCATCTCAGTCTTAATGCATTCCAAACTCACTGTGTTTATTCTTATTAACTGGCTTTCATCTATCACATGCATTCTGTGTCACCCTATCAGAGATGGATAATAATTGGCAGATCCAGAAATATCTTTATTTTATTAATATTAGACTATTTTAAGCGAGGACAAAGGATGACTACAAGAACACAACCCCTCCGTTCTTCATTCATTGCAGATGAGTTTTACTCTCAGAGGGGAGATGAGTCAGTGCCCTTGTTCTCTCTCTCTCTCTCTCTCTCTCTCTCTCCCCTTCCTTCCAATCTCTGCATATGCTTAGAATTTCTCTTCCTTCAGATACGTAAACCAGGTTGTTGCAGTGAGAGTGCTCAGGCGGTCACTGTCTCTGGAAAGGCGCTGATCTTTGCAGCTTAGTATCCATATGGTATTGCTGCTTGCTGGTATTCAGATGATTCCATCATATAAACATGGAAAGCCCAACTGGCAAATAATTGTATATATAAAAAATATTTTACACGCGAAAAAGTTTACTTTTAATGGTATTGGGGTTCATTAATGAAGCTGTTGCAAATGCAAGTATACAAATTAAAGGAAACTGCTAAAATGTAATTTATTCATTTGAAGTTGGATCCCTGTTCAGATGTTTGACATATTCCACAACAAATACTTCAATCAGGTTCTATACTGCATCTTCCTACCATTGTAAATATTTGTGTTAATGATGCATATTGACTAATTAATATTTAGCCATATTCATGATGTGTGAGGAGAAACACTGTTATGTAAGATCTAGGTTTTTGTTCAGTCAAATCTGTTATAAAAATCTTGTAGAAGAAACATTTGTTAACTTGCAGCTCTTAGGGCCCTATTTAAAAAGATCGGTATCGTTATCGTAAAATACCGATCGTTATCGTAAAATAACGACCGTTTTTTTACCGATAACGACTGTTATTTACCAATAACGACCGTTATTACCAATACCGGTCATTTATTTACCGATACGGTAAATAATGGTCGTTATCGGTAAATAACGGTCGTTATCGGTAAACCCCGGTCGTTATTTTACGATAACGATACCGATCTTTTATAAATAGGGCCATTAATGTGGTGTTTTCCTTTTCACACATTACTGACATTCCTCAACATTGGGCAGAAATAAAGATCCATCTGGTCATTGGCAGACATATAACAGTTTAATGAACACTAACTGAAATAGTGTAGTTAATATCCTCACAGACAAAAAGTTCTGGGCAGTAATGAGCACTGAAAAAGTGGATTTTCATGGAGTAATGACAGAAGATGATGAGCTGGCAGTAATACTACCCAGGATTGCTTGGAGTAATGACAGAGGATGATCGAGCTGGCAGTGATACTACCCAGGATTTCATGGAGAAATGATAGAGGATGATCGAGTGAGTGATACTACCCAGGATTTCTTGGAGTAATGATAGAGGATGATTGAGCTGGCAGTAATACTACCCAGGATTTCTTGGAGTAATGATAGAGGATGATCGAGCTGGCAGTGATACCACACAGGATTTCATGGAGTAATGATAGAGGATGATTGAGCTGGCAGTGATACTACCCAGGATTTCATGGAGTAATGATAGAGGATGATCGAGCTGGCAGTGATACCACCCAGGATTTCAGGGAGTAATGATAGAGGATGATCGAGCCGGCAGTGATACTACCCAGGATTTCATGGAGTAAGATATGAGGATGATCGAGCTGGCAGTGATACCACCCGGATTTCAGGAGTAATGATAGAGGATGATCGAGCAGCGGCAGTGATACTATCCAGGATTTCATGGAGTAATGATAGAGGATGATCAAGCTGACAGTGATACTACCCAGGATTTCATGGAGTAATGATAGAGCATGATCGAGCTGGCAGTGATACTAACCCAGGATTTCATGGGGTAATGATATAGGATGATTGAGCTGGCAGTAATACTACCCAGGATTTCTTGGAGTAATGATAGAGGATGATCGAGCTGGCAGTGATACCACACAGGATTTCATGGAGTAATGATAGAGGATGATTGAGCTGGCAGTGATACTACCCAGGATTTCATGGAGTAATGATAGAGGATGATCGAGCTGGCAGTGATACCACCCAGGATTTCAGGGAGTAATGATAGAGGATGATCGAGCCGGCAGTGATACTATCCAGGATTTCATGGAGTAATGATAGAGGATGATCAAGCTGACAGTGATACTACCCAGGATTTCATGGAGTAATGATAGAGCATGATCGAGCTGGCAGTGATACTAACCCAGGATTTCACGGGTAATGATATAGGATGATAGCGATGGCAGTGATACAAGTAAACCGTCACACTGCAAGGGACTTTTAAGTGTACTTTATTGTGAACCACACATCAAAACACAACTATGGGGTAGGACTGGGGGTTTGTTTGAGTAAGGTGGTAATTCCCTCCTCCAAACATGTGTTATGATGTGTTCACAACATACCTAAAATTTATTGGAGTGCACTCTACTCTAATTCATTATTTGAATTATTATTACCGTATGTGAACAGCTTATTGTAAAATGAGGAGTGCAAAAGGAAACTCTAACATTTCCCTGAATATTAGACTGGGCAAAATATGTTTTTTATAATTGGAGATTAAAGGGCATGTTCACCCATAAAACAAAAAAATGGTAAATTGTCTGTTAAGTTAAAAGTTCTAATGCACTCTTGTCCAACACATGGGTGCTTCAATAATATCCAACCCTCAATGGACAGTAGTATACAAGAGACAAACTGAGGGTCGCACTCCAAGAATCATTCATGCTTTAATACATGACCCAACATCAAACACACTACGTTCTGGGTAGCCGGTGCCCCTTCCTCAGGTGCGTAAGGGGCACCTATTACCCCCAAAACATTGTGTGTTGATTGTTGATCATGTATTAAAGCATTGAATGATACTTGGAGTGCGACCCTCAGTTTGTCTCAATTGTCAGTTACTGCCCCTAACCCCAACTGATAACCAAGATATTTTACACTTTATTACCTGCAAACTTACCAGATACGCTGGTCTTCCCTCCATGCGTCATCAAGGCTTGTGATTGCTGATATCACAACAATGATGACTGCTGTTTCACCTTTGCCTCTCTGCACATTTTCAAGCCTATAAAACCTCTTAGAGCAGAACAGAGGAGGCAGATACTTTTGCCAGAACAGAACTTGTCATTAATATCTGCATGTAATAAACTGGTAAAAGAGCAGTGGGGTTGTAGGCAGATAACTGACAAGTCACCAGTTATTTGTTTTAAAGGGGAAGTTCAGTGCAAAAACATATACATTTAGAAAAAAGGAGCAGTATTTTTCCATCCCAATTACCTTAACTGCCCATTCAGCATGTGATACTATGCATATACTGTAGTTCTGGTTGATCCAAGGATACTTTCCGATTTCCATTGGAGTCAGGATGGAATTTCCTCCCCCCCTTTTTTAGGTGGGTTAAGAGGCCGGTATAAAGTTTGGACTAAATGTATGTTAGCCTTTATTCACCTCAATTACTATGATATTATGATACTGACTTTCTGTTTGAGGACCCCTAATAGAGACCGTTATGATCTTGCCCTTGACCCAGATCCTGGGTTGATTTAGTTGTCAGTAGAGATCTGAGCAGGTTTGACCCATCCAACAGCCAATCAGTAGAAATTACTGTTATCAACATTCCAAGGTAGTGTGCATTCTGGGAAAAGAGAACCATTACAGAACCTGAAATTTCAGCTCACTAATGTCAACATCAGGGAATAGGGTAATTTCAAAATGGAGGAATATGTAGAGTAACTAGGTATGCATAATTAAACTAAAACTTTTAAAACTTATGATATTCTCCCGGTGGACATGTCCTTTAATGATCAAAAACATTTTTTCAAAAGTATGTTTTAAATGTTACTTTAATGTTGCTCTGTCTGTGCCTGCTTAAAGGTGCTACACTAGGGCAATGGCAGATCATATACTCTGTAGTTTAAATTACAGGTGCCCACATTACCCAGCATATTTTTTCTTCTATCATCTTCCCTCAGGGCTTAGTGAGGCATACAGTGTTAACTAATGTATTATACCAGTATGATTGTATCGTGTTTGTAGGATATACTGCATGCTTTCATTTACAGAAATCCATGTTTCCATTCTAAAGATGGAATGCAAATGCAATACATAAATGACTGTTTTTCCCTGTGTGTTTGCATTTTCATATGGCCCCTAATATAAACGTAACCATAGTGGAAACAAATATTATTACGTGCTTTCTGAAAACTGGTTTCCACCTAAGGGTGAACGAGTACCAAGGCTCATTAAGACTTAAAAAAAAAAAAAATGTAAACTGCCACCAAATCTCCATTATGCTTAGTCAATGTGACCATGCAAACCTGTATAAATCCCACTTTTTCTGCCTCCAGAACATGATTGGCGAAGAAATAAAGAAAGGGTTTGGAGCTTAATTCAATTATAGTTATTGGTTCATTTAGTATATGGAATAGAAACACATATCCTGCCCTTTCCTATCCAGGCTTCTACTGCACAGCTTTGCTTGCAAATAGCTCCATATGATTCGTTACATACTCTGTGTTCTTGTTACTAGCTGCACAGATACATAGTACCTACACTTGCTGCCAGCACTGAAACAGTTAACTAGGCTCCGTTAGTTCAACCCCAAGGTTCTTTTTTCTTCTGCTCTTCATCTGAATGACGTGTATGCCACGTGACATGCTCTATTAAGCAAAGGGAGCTGTCCCTGGTGCTGAAACAGTTCTGTCAGTTCTGTGATGGGAGCAATGCTAAACCTTCATTCCTCTGTCTAAAGCTTACAGGTAGGGCATTGATCTTGTATGATTGGGCATGCACAGTGGGGTAAGGGCTGGCAAAGGGTTTTCAGTCTGGGGACTTTAGAAAGAGAAAGTTTAATTCTATATATACAGCATTCTCATGAGATCATGGTATGTATTATGTTCTCATATGTAAGATCTTATCATTTCCATTGACACATCATTACTCTAGTAGGGGGTTCTATTTTACTGTTAAATGTAGATCAGCAATTAAAATAAGAAAGAACGATATGATGGAATTGTTGAGTTGTTTTTTTTATTTCCCTGTATACAATTATTTTAACTAACAAGTAACTAGGGATGGAGGAGTGGTTCTGGAATCTAATCTCTGATCTTCCTAATGGGTGTCCATTGTACATCTATTCTATCTTATATTCTTATTTGAAATGTACAGTCACTTCACACACACATCATAGGAATACAGTCAGCTCATACAAATATAATGTCAGGATCTGATACTGTGTATATATTCTAATTTATTTTCCAAAAAAACCTCAATGGTGTATAATGCAGACTAAACTATAACACACTGCATGGGCTATAATTTCTCCAGTAGTGAGCTCAGTTTGGGTTTGCCTGTTGCTATGCTATAAAAGCCACCAGGTTGCTCGACGACTTGAGATAACAATGTTTTGCTTACCATTGCTGTGTGCACCTTCTCATATACTAGGATGTTTACCTACCTACCCTCCAGTTTTGTTAAACTATAATTCTCAGTCAATCAATAGAAGCTGATGACGGTTGGGGAATGGGAAGTGATAATAAGGACAGTAGGAGGGCTTTCAGTTCACAGTCTATATGGTTATTTGTTTGTTTATTCATCCGGGCTTTAATAAGCCACATGCAGTATTACTAGAAGCTCATTATATCTAACATGCATAATAGTAAAACTTCCATTTCTTACCACAACAGTAGAAATGATTAAGATCAATGACTTGCATTTCCTTATGAAATACCAGAATAGTAATGCCATTTAGGCCGATTGTTTAAAGTAATTTAACAGCCCAGGCTAGTTGCAGGTTATCCTTAATGAGAAAACAAGTGGGTTGTGAATAGCAACTTAAATCAGACAGTTTTGCAGAACAAGCTCTTGTTTCCATGGCAGGAGTGACTATAGGACTGATCCTTGGAGCATCTTTAAATAACTATGCGCAGTCCTCTCACTGGAAAGCAACAGGCTCTGTTTTATACAAGTTACATTGGCTGTAGTTTGAATCACTGAAGGGGATTCTAGTAGAATAGATTTGTTATTGATAGTATAATATATAGTAATTTTGCCAGGTTACAAAAAAAAATGTAACAGGCACCACAGAAGAATATAATGACCAAATAAATGTAATATTTAATAAGACGTATGCCCACTTTCACTGTCTTGATAAGGGTCTAATAGAAGCAGAGTATGTGCTTTAATTACTTGATTTATTTATCTCCTGTGGTGGAAGAAGGAGGTTTTCAATAACTTATATCTGTTCCAGTGGCACCGTCTACTTCAGTGCTCACTGATCGTCCCCAATTATTAATTTATGAGCATGATAAGCTTCACGTGGACCCATTATATTGCTGATAGCATATCCTTCAAGGCATTTCAGTCTTCTAATAGTATTCTTCAAAATGTATTGTACTGCATAAATCTAGAGAGAAGATTAAAAATAATTTAAAGAAAAACCTGAAGGTCTGTTATCTGTGTAACCCATGTCCAGACATGGCTGGTCATGTATAAAGTTCAACTAAACTTATTTAGTATTGAAGACATCTTTATAGCCCACTCATTAACCTTACCTTTAAACTGGGAACCCACAGTACCAATCTTTAAAGATGACAGACAGGATTTGTACATTTCTGTCTGTCATTTTTCAAAGCTGTGTCTCCTGAGATGTGTCCAGAGGCCCTGAGCGTTCTCCCTATATAAAGTATAGGAGAATGTTTGTGACTGAATACATTTTCTACAACTGCGGCTGAGGGACAATTGTTTACAACGGTACACACTTTGCCAAGAAAGGGGCGATTCCATCAGATCCGATGAGATTGTTCCTTTATTGTTAAATACAGCTGAAAATGGGGAAAAATCCTTACTGGACTCCAAAATGGTAATCGGAAAGGATTCCTGGATCATCCAATAATGTAAATACCGTAATTCTCAATATTATGGTCCTTTAGATATATACAATAAACTGAATGACTGAAAGCCTTCCACAGTCTTTAGCTGGCCATACATATGTGGTGTGCAATGAATACTGTCCCTGACCAATCCTCATACCTCCATGGCCCATACACTGGGCTGATTGTATTGTCTCTCTCTATTAAAGTGAAGGAGCTGATGATTTGCAGTGTAGTTCACTGCATTGTTGTTGTCCTTTTCGCCCCCCCCACACCTTGCCGAACATTCATTCATTGTGTATGGCCATTTTTACTATAATGATCTCTGGTTTGGGGGATTGATATAACTTTTTAAGTGGTTTACTGTTTTTTTTTTTTATAAGTCCACAGAAGACACTACTGTTCATTTCATGCTTTTCTTACTATGAGAACTTAAGGTGGCCACACACATTACCATAAATGAAATTGTATCTGTCAGCAATATCGGGTTTGTACAACACACTTTCATGACCTGACTGACTCCCTTTTCTGCATGGAGACAGACGTGGCTGTGTGCCCATAACAAGCCAATTAGTATAATCCCTCTTCTTAAAGTAAGGGTCCCCCATACCACCCTATGGAAAATTTCCATTGTCTTGACCAACCACTATACAGCAAAAATATTGACATAACGGTGTGTTGTTTCGGATCCTATACACCTGCTGAGTTAATATGCAAAATTATTGGTTCTTATGTAATTGGTAATTATTGACAATTGCAGTGAGGAGGCTTTAATGAGTGCCAAACTGTCAGAGTCTTGTCATCCTATTTTTCAATTTGTTTTTTTTTGTTTAACAGCTCTATAAACAGTTAAGTGCATTTGTGCCTACGTGTAGGCAATAACAATATAGTAAATTTAATATATCTTGTACAATAAACTGTTTAGGAGGTCATTCATTAATCAGGATTTATCTAGTTATCAGTGTCAAGTGACTTACTGAAACCTGTTGTATTATAGTCATCTTGCCATTTCATGGTCTGCATTAAAAGCATTGGCCTGTGGAGCCCCTTGTTGTACTTTTTAGTATTACATTCTATAAAAAGAGTAAAAGAATTTTAATAGGTGCTTTTAGGACGGCATGTAATAAAAACTTTATTATTATAAAACTTTTCAATTAAGGTGGCTTCTTATTTGACATATGGATGTTGCTTTTTTACATATGGCATTTACATTTAAACAAACACGCAGACATATGTACAAAGAGCAAAGGACACAAAGTACACCATTATTACAAAAGCCGTGTAAATAAAAACCACTTAGATAAATAGTGACCAGGCCGTTAAAAACAACAGTCGAGTGTGTATATTAAAGGGCATGTCCACCCCTTTTTGGACATTTGCCCAAATAGTAGGTTTCACTTCCCAGCCCCAACCGACATAAAAGATTTACAGGAACTCCCCGATCTTTACCTACACTTCCCTCTTCCTGCGGCATATGTAACCAGCCTCTTGCTTGCATGGAACTGCAAAGCGAGGGACAGGACTGGCAGCTGACTCTGATTGGCTGAGAGGCAGCCAAATCTGGACGAGGCTGCCGGCAGTGGAGGAACCCGGGGGAGAGAGGTTAAGGAAGTCAAAATTTGGGGGGAGAGTCCGGTAAAATCTGTTGATAGCGGTTGGGGGCCTGGGGAAGGAAAGCTACTATATGGAAAAGTTACGCTGACGGGTGAGGGATTGCAAAAAGCGGAGGGAGAGGGAGAGGGAGGGGGAGCGACTGCGCAGGACAAACATTCTCCCGGAGGAGAGACAGGAGGCAGGTCCTATATGGACCTGCTAGGGCTTCCTCGGTAGTCGTCGTTTTAGACTTTGGGGGGGGGTGCCAGGAGAACCATTTGAAGCGGATGTATAAGAGATTATTCACACCAGTAGGGGCCAGTTGTAGTAGTGGGCAAGATTATAGTTTGGGGGTGGACATTGCCCTTAATGATGCCATGTAAAATAACAATATTTTTCATTCAGTAGAACGCACCTTCTTCGTGACCGCTTTCTTTCTGTTTTCCTTTTTGAGTTTCCACACATTTCCTTTTATATGGTATCCTGCTTACATACAGTTTACATTTCCTTACATATGGTATCCTGCTTACATACCGTGTACATTTCCTTATATATGGTATCCTGCTTATATTACAGTGTACATTTCCTTATATATAAACACCATGCACATCAGTCTTAAATGTCTGTGTATTATTTATTGCTACATACACAGAGTACACCAAAGTGTAACATTTCGGTACATGAGCTGTACCTTCTTCAGACAATCAATAACAAATGAGATACATTGTGCGTCTTATATAGATACAGGAAGTGAATCACTAGTGCCACCTAGTGGGAATAGTAAGAAATAATAAACAAACTAATCATAAAGAAAACATAAAACAGAGTGAGAAAAAAAATGTCAAATATATACAAGATCATCTTTTAGGCAAGAAGCATGACAAACCAAGATTGCAGTTTAAACCTTTAGGATGCAATGCATCCAAGGTGAAAATCCAGCTGGTTATCGATAAAGTTCGCCCGTAACTGGAACGAATAACTACAGAACTTAACAAAACCGAGGAATTGATCGATCAGCTGGATGATCCAGACAAGGCCGTACAACTTGATACTTTACAGCAACAAATAGACAAGTTCGCTTGCGATCTTAAACAATATTAACGTAACAAATACCGCCGGGTCTGCAACGACTATAACGAAGGTCTAGTGTACTGCTGGCTCACCGGGAACTCCAGGAGTACGCCCGCTCGATCTCCATGGTAACGCGGCCGCTTGCAACGTCCACGTGGACCACGCGGCAAGGGGAAGGCTTCCGACAAGCAGTCTAACTCTGACACGCTGACAGAAGATTCTGCAGACTCCACTGGTTCTGATACAGATAACCCGACCAGAAACACTTCTTCTCAAGCTGCAGGGATGTATACAAGATCCGCAGCTCAACGGGTTAACGAGCAGCCTTTTTTAGAAGAAGGTCGAGGACCAGATGTGGCAAAAAGAAAAAATCAGATCTCTGCTCAGAAAACAAGGAACAAATAGTGTTCAACTTGTCATCTCATCCTCTAACGGTGAGTGAAGCCTCCCTTCTTAACAAGGGTCTATCCTTTCAATTTGATTGCCACTTTGATCGCTTTCATTTTGAAACTGAACTTTTTAGACTTGAAAGAGCCTTAAAACTGAAGGAATACTTTAAGGACAAAGCACCGGTTCAACCTGCTACTATATACCCTTTCAAGTTAAAAAGCTCATTTATACCCCCAGGTATATACAGCGAGATCGACCATTTCATCAATCTCATGAGGAATACCGTTCCATCTGACTTTAACTCTATCAGACATTCCCTTTCTAAAGAGGAACATGCACTCACATCCTTAAAAAATGACAACTCGCTGATTATTAAACCAGCAGATAAAGGTGGAGGGATAGTCATTTTGGATTATGACTATTATAGCAATGGTATGTTAGAACACCTGAATACATCAGGAGCATATATTAAATTGGACTCAGATCCTACCTTTGCTATACTCAATAGACTTAAAAACCTGCTGGACTTAGCATTGGGTGCTGACTGGATTGATAAAAACACCTATGACTTTCTCTTTAACGAGCACCCTAGGAAACCAGTCTTATACGGTCTCCCCAAAATACATAAGGATCCTCTTTATCCTCCTTTTCGACCTATCGTGTCTTCCATAGGGTCGATCACCCAGCCATTGTCAGTATTCTGTGACTTTTTTCTCAAACCTATGGTCACAGGACTACCCTCCTTCCTTAAAGATACCGGAGACTTTCTTGATAAACTCTTTAAAGTGGGCCCATGGAACAAAGACTGGCTGTTGATTACGGCAGACATCACTTCCCTCTACACCAATATCGTGCATTCTAAAGGGCTAGAAGCTGTACGACATTTTCTATCCTTACGGGATATATGTACACCCCCTACCGAGTTTTTGATTGAGTGCCTTGACTTTATTCTTAATAATAATTATTTTAAATTTGAACAGGAGTACTATCTACAGACTGTCGGGACGGCGATGGGAAGTCCAGTAGCTCCCTCGTTTGCGAACTTGTATATAGGCTTTCTAGAACAACTGCATGTGTATACAAACGATTTATTTAATATGCACTGTAAACAATTTTTTCGTTACATTGACGATTTGTTTATCATTTGGGACGGTTCCCGTACTAAAGCCCTCGAGTTTATTGCTTTTCTTAATAACCTAGACAGCAAGATAATCTTTACCCCTGAAATTTCAGACTCATCTGTACATTTTTTGGATGTACTTGTTAAGATCACTGATGATAATCTATGTACCTCGGTCTATGTTAAACCCACTGACCGTAACACCCTTTTGTCTGGTCTCAGCTTCCATCCCCCACATGTGTTTAAAGGCCTCCCCAAATCCCAATTTATGCGGGTAGCACACATATGCAGTGACCCCAAGGACCTGGAAACCCAACTGGATTCCATGGCCACCAAATTTAAAAACCATAACTACCCAGAGGCTGTTTTGAAAAAATCCAGGATGGAAGCCTTACAAACCAGACCCACTAAAACTGAAACATCAGGTGTCCCATTCGTACAGTCCTACACTTCTAAATCAGGTACCATCAAAAACAACTTAGACAAGTTCTGGCCTATCATACAAGAAAACCCTAACCTAGGGATTCTCACTAAATCCAAACCACGATGTATCTACAAAAAAGGTAGATCTTTATACTCACAACTTGTTCAGGCTGACCCTGTTTCTAAATACAAAAAAACTCAATTTGTATTTTCACAGAAAAAAGGCTGCTATCGCTGTTACAATTGTAACGTTTGTAATTCCCTTATTGTGGGACCTACATTCCACCACCCACATAGAGGCATAGCCTTTACCATTCGAGGGTATCTTAACTGCAATACTGATTACTGCATTTACCTGCTTAAATGCCCTTGCTCCCTCATCTACATTGGTAAGACCATTGGTCCTTTTAAAAAGAGGTTTCAACGCCATCGCAGCGATATAAAACTGGCATTGCAGAAAACCCCTTCAGAGATCCCCCTGGTAAAAACAAATATGATGATACACCCGTGGCCACTCACTTCCTTAAGTGCAGGCATCTTGTGTCTGACTTAAAAGGTATGGTCATTGACCAAATACCCCCGCTTCACAGAGGTGGGGATAGGCATAACTTGCTATTAAGAAGGGAATCCTTCTGGATTTTCACCTTGGATGCATTGCATCCTAAAGGTTTAAACTGCAATCTTGGTTTGTCATGCTTCTTGCCTAAAAGATGATCTTGTATATATTTGACATTTTTTTTCTCACTCTGTTTTATGTTTTCTTCATATTAGTTTGTTTATTACTTATCTTACTATTCCCACTAGGTGGCACTAGTGATTCACTTCCTGTATCTATATAAGACGCACAATGCATCTCATTTGTTATTGATTGTCTGAAGAAGGTACAGCTCATGTACCGAAACGTTACACTTTGGTGTACTCTGTGTATGTAGCAATAAATAATACACAGACATTTAAGACTGATGTGCATGGTGTTTATTCTTTTACTGATATACGACCTGCAACCAGGGTCTGCCATTGCACTCAGCACGAGTTCTTACCTATATCCATACAGTGCACATTTCCTTATATATGGCATCCTGATTACATACAGTGTACATTTCCTTATATAAGGCCTCCTGCTTACATACCATACAGTGTACATTTCCTTATATATGGTATCCTGCTACATACAGTGTACATTTCCTTATATAAGGCCTCCTGCTTACATACAGTGTACATTTCCTTATATATGGTATCCTGCTTACATACAGTGTACATTTCCTTATATAAGGCCTCCTGCTTACATACAGTGTACATTTCCTTATATATGGTATCCTGCTTACATACAGTGTACATTTCCTTATATAAGGCATCCTGCTTACATACATTGTACATTTCCTTATATTTGGTATCCTGCTTACATACAGTGTACATTTCTTTATATATGGTATCCTGCTTACATACAGTGCACATTTCCTTATATATGGCATTCTGCTTACATACAGTGTACATTTCCTTAATAAGCCTACTGCTTACATACAGTGTACATTTCCTATATATGGTACCCTGCTTACATACATGTACATTTCCTTATATAAGGCCTCCTGCTTACATACAGTGTACATTTCCTTATATAGGCATCCTGATTACTACATACAGTGCACATTTACTATATATGGCTCCTGCTCACATACAGTGTACATTCCTTATTATGGTATCCTGCTTACATACAGTGCACATTTACTTAATATGACATCTTACTTACATACAGTGTACTTTTTTTATATATGGCATTTTGCTTACATACCGTGTGCATTTTCTTATATATGGTATCCTGCTTACATACAGTGTACATTTCCTTATATATGGTATCCTGCTTACATACAGTGTACATTTCCTTATATAAGGCCTCCTGCTTACATACAGGGTACATTTCATTATATATGGTACCCTGCTTACATACAGTGTACATTTCCTTATATAAGGCCTCCTGCTTACATACAGTGTACATTTCCTTATATATGGCATCCTGATTACATACAGTGCACATTTACTTATATATGGCATCCTGCTCACATACAGTGTACATTTCCTTATATATGGTATCCTGCTTACTACAGTAACATTCCTTATGTAAGGCATCCTGCTTACATACATTGTACATTCCTATATTTGGTATCCTGCTTACATAGTGTGCATTTCCTTATATGACATCTTACTACTACAGTGTACTTTTTTTATATATGGCATTTTGCTTACATACCGTGTGCATTTTCTATATATGTTATCCTGCTTACATACAGTGTACATTTCCTTATATATGGCATCCTGATTACATACAGTGCACATTTCCTTATATAAGGCCTCCTGCTCACATACAGTGTACATTTCCTTATATATGGTACCCTGCTTACATACAGTGTACATTTCCTTATATAAGGTCCTCCGCTTACATACATGTACATTCCTTATATATGGTATCCTGCTTACATACAGTGTACATTTCCTTATATAGGCATCCTCTTACATACATTGTACATTTCCTTATATTTGGTATCCTGCTTACATACAGTGTACATTCCTTATATGATGGTATCCTGCTTACATACAGTGCACATTTCCTTATATATGGCATCTTGCTTACATACAGTGTACATTCCTTATATTGGTATCCTGCTTACATACAGTGCACATTTCCTTATAGTATAGTATAATATTTGAGGTTGAATAAAGACATACATCCATCCAGTTCAACCCATCTAGCAATATCCTCATTTCCTGCCTAACTGTTGATCCAGAGGAAGGCAAAAAAAACCCACCAAATTTATGAAGGGGGAAAAATTCCTTCCTGACTCGAGTGGCAATCGGAAATTTCCCTGGATCAACTCTACTTTATGTATCAATACCAGTAACTTGTAACATTCCTTGTTTGCAGAAACTCATCCAGCTTTTTTTTGAAAATGACCAATGAACCTGCCATAACAACTGGAAGACAGTTCCATAGCTTTACCGTTTTCACAGGGAAAAACCCTTGCGAGCTTGAAGCCTAAACCTTTTTTCTTCAAGTCTTAAGGGATGTCCTTGTGTCCTTTGACATGTTCTATTGGTGAACAATGCCCCAGATAGTTTATTGTATGGCCCGTTAATGTATTTATACACAGTAATCATATCCCACACAAGCGCCTTTTCTCCAGCGTACATAATTGTAACTTTTCCAGTCTCTCTTCATATTCAAGCTCCCCCAATCCCCTTATTAATTTAGTTGCCTTTTCTGAACCCTTTCCATTTCAAAGATGTCCTTTTTGTACACAGGATTCCAAAATTGCACTGCATATTCCAAATGAGGCCTTACCAATGCTTTGAAGAGGGAGAATTACATTTTCCCCCTTGAATCCATACCTCTCTTTATACAAGACAATACCATGCGGCTCTGGCTGTTGCCGCCTGGCACTATCTGCTACCTTTAAGTTTGTTATCCACCAAAACTCCAAGATCCCTTTCCAACAGGGATTCATTTAACACAGAGCCATTTTTAGTATAAGTAACAGAAGGATTTTTAAGTCCAAAAGCATCACCTTACATTTATCAACATGGAATTTCATCTGCCACTTAGCAGCCTAATGTGACAATCTATCTAGATCCCCTTGCAACAATTGCACATCCTCTGAAGTTTTTAATGGTCGACAAAGTTTTGTGTCGTCAGCAAACACAGAAACCTTGCTAACAATACCCACTTCCAAATCATTAATATAGATTAATAGAAGCGGCCCCAGCACAGAACCCTGTGGCACCCCACTTAGCACTTTATCTATAGTGATGAAGCCCCATTAACAACTATCTCTGTGCATCCTATTCATTAACCAATTTTCTATCCATGTACAAATGTGACTCCCCAGACCAACAGACCTTAGTTTATACATTAGTCGCCTATGGGGGACTGTATCAAAAGCCTTTGCAAAATCCAAGTAAACACATCTACTGCTATGCCAGAGTCTAAATTTCTACTTACTTCCTCATAAAAGCCAAGCAAGTTAGTTTGACAAGATCTATTCCTCCTAAATCCATGCTGGTTCACTTTATAATGTCAGTCCTTGAAACATACTCTAGAACATGTTCCCTTATTAAACTTTCCAGGATCTTCCCACCACTGAATTAAATACAGGCCTGTAATTACCCGCTGTGACGACAACCCTTTTGAATTTTGGAATAACATCAGCCTTTTTCCAATCCAGAGCACACCTCCGGACATGAGGGAATCAGCAAAAATAAGAAACAATGGCCTAGATAAACTGAACTTAGCTCCTTAAGTACCCGAGGATGTATTTTATCCGGTCCAGGAGTATTATTAATATTAACCTTCTTTAGTTCATTCTGTACCATATCCTCTGTTAACCAAAGTGCATTGAATCTTTTATACCATTATTGCTACTATACTCTATGATATCTGTACTTGGATCTTCTATAGTCTATATAGAGAAAAAAAATTATTCAAGACATTGCTTTATTCATCCTCCGTAACTAACTTATCCCATTAATTAATGGTGCCACATTCTCAGTCCTCATCTTCATGCTATTAATATAGGCTTAGTGATGCTTTGTTCAGCTATCCTAACTTCATTATTAATTTTAGCTAGTTTGATGCTTTCTTACACTCCTTGTTACAGTTTTTATATCCCTAAAGGCCCTTTCCGTTAAAGGTTTTAAATGCCTTTTTCTTCCTTTCCATTTGCCTCTTTACATCAGAATTCAGCCACATGGCGCGGATTTATTTTTTTTTACATTTATTCCAAAGGGTATTTTAGATGTGAACTCGCTTAAAATCCCTTGAAACAGTCCACTTCTGTTCAGTACATTTACCTGATAATACGTTATCCCAGTTGACATTCTGAAGAGCTGCTTTAACCTGGGAAAATTTGCTTTCCTGAAATTAAATGTCTTTGTTAACCCAGCGCACTTTTCCTTTCGATAACAAAGTCCAAATGCCACTATTTCATGGTCACTATTCCCTAAGCCTCCAGTTACCTTTAATCTATAATGCGCTCCACAATGTTAGATATTACCATACCAGATCCAACAGAGCTCCTTTTCTAGTAGGAACCTCAACCACCTGTGAGAGAAAATTATCCTGCAGCAAATTCAGGAACTCATCGCCTTTTTCAGTGATGGCAGTTCCACCACACCAATCAATGTCAGGGTAATTGAAGTCCCCCATAAGGAGCACACTCCCCAAACTTGCAGCCCTGCCAACTGCATATGAAGTTGACTCACCTCCTCTCGTTAGCATTTGGCGGCTTATAGCAGACACCAACAATGACATTACCCCCTTTCCTGTTGCCTAATTCCACCCATATTGCCTCCACTTATCATCCATATCACCAGTTATCTCTTCTTTTAAATTTGGCTTCAATTCTTTTTTAACATAAATACATACTCCTCCCCCTTTCCCCCTTTTCTGTCCTGCCTAAACAAGGCATATCCTTCTATATTTACAGCCCAGTCAGGAGAACTGTTCAACCACGTTTCTGCTATACCTATTACATCATACATTTCATTCAATGCCATCATTCCAATTCACCCATTTTGTCAGCCAGGCTTCTCGCATTTGCAAACATACATTTTAGATTATGATCCTGTAATTTATAGTACACTTTAATACACATGCTTCCCTATCCCCTATGCTAGCCCACCCCCCTTTCCGCCCACCACTGGCCTATCTACACCCTGCTTTCCTCTCTGGGCTATCTATCCCAGGAGAGCTGCTAATACCCTCCCCCCAACACCTAGTTTAAAATCTCCTCCACCCTCTAGCCATCTTCTCCCCTAAAACAGCTGCACTGCCATCAGTGAGGTGCAACCCTCCCTACTAAAGAGCCTGAGCCACAGCAAAGTCTGCCCAGTTCTCAATAACCCAACCTCTTCCTTACACCACTCTCTTAGCCACGCATTAATGCTCCTAAGCTCCCGCTGTCTCCCTGGCTTAGCACGTGGCTGCGGTAGTATTTCTGAAAACACTACCCTGGAGTCCTCGCTCTTATCTTGCCCCTAGCTCTCGGAAATCATGTTTAAGGACCTACCTCCTCCTCTACTTTGTCATTGGCACCAATGTGAACCAAGACCCGCGGTCACACCCGGCCCCACCCAATAATCTGTCTACACGATCCACACCATGCCGAACCCTAGCACCAGGCAGGCAACACACAGTTCGGCATGTAGGGTCCTGGCGGCAGATTACCCTATCTACCTTCCTTATAATGGAGTCCCCTACCACTACCACCTGCCTTGCATTCCTGACCCTTCGTTCCTCCTCCTTTTATATATGGCATCCTGCTTTATATAAGGCCTCCTGCTTACATACAGTGTACATTTCCTTATTTGGCATCCTGCTTACATAGTGTGCATTCCTTATAAGGCATCCTGCTTATATAAGGCCTCCTGCTCACATACAGTGTACATTTCCTTATATAGGCTCCTGCTTACATACATTGTACATTCCTATATTTGGTATCCTGCTTACATACGGTGTACATTTCCTTATATATGGTATCCTGCTTACATAGTGTGCATTCCTTATATGACATCTTACTTACATACAGTGTACTTTTTTTTATATATGGCATCTTGCTTACATACCATTTACATTTCCTTATATATGGCATCCTGCTTACATACAGTGTACATTTTTCTACATATGGCATCCTGCTTACATACATGTTACATTTCCTTATAAATGAAATCTTACATACAGTGAATTTCCTTATATAAGGCATCCTGCTTACATACAGTGTACATTTCCTTATATATGGTATCCTGCTTACATACAGTGTACATTTCCTTATATATGGCATCCTGCTTATATAGATTGTACATTTCCTTATATATGGTATCCTACTTACATACAGTGTACATTTCCTTATATATGGCATCCTGCTTATATAGAGTGTACATTTCCTTATATATGGTATCCTGCTTACATACAGTGTACTTTCCTTATATAAGGCATCCTGCTTACATACGTGTACATTTCCTTATTATGGTACCCTGCTTACATACAGTGTACATTTCCTTATTATGGCATCCTGCTTATATAGAGTGTACATTTCCTTATATATGGCATCCTGATTACATACAGTGTCCATTTCCTTATATATGGTATCCTACCACATACAGTGTACATTTCCTTATATAAGGCATCCTGCTTACATACATTGTACATTTCCTTATATTTGGTATCCTGCTTACATACAGTGGTACATTTCCTTATATAAGGCATCCTGCTTACATACAGTGTCATTTCCTTAATATGGCACCCTGCTTACATACAGTGTACATTTCCTTATATAAGCATCCTGCTTACATACAGTGTACATTTCCTTATATATGGTATCCGGCTTACATAGTGTGCATTTCCTTATATGGCATCCTGCTTATATACAGTGTACATTTCCTTATAATGGTATCCTGCTTACATACAGTGTACATTTCCTTATATAAGGCATCCTGCTTACATACAGTGTACATTTCCTTATATATGGTATCCTGCTTACAGTGTGCATTTCCTTATATATGGCATCCTGCTTATATACAGTGTACATTTCCTTATATATGGTATCCTGCTTACATACAGTGTACATTTCCTTTATATAAGGCATCCTGTTTCATACAGTGTACATTTCCTTATATGGCACCCTGCTTACATACAGTGTACATTTCCTTATATATGTACCTTGCTTCACATACAAGGTACATTTACTTATATAAGGCATCCTTCTACATACAGTGTACATTTCCTTATATATGGTATCCTGATTACATAGTGTGCATTTCCTTTATGACATCTTACTTACATACGTGTACATTTTCTTATATATGGCACTTGCTCAATACCGTGTGCATTTTCTTATATATGGTATCCTGCTTACATCATGTACATTTCCTTATTATGTATCCTGCTTACATACAGTGTACATTTCCTTCTTACACACTTTCCATCTTACACACTGGCTCCATATAACAGGCTCTCTCCCTTCCCCCCCAGCCCTTTGGTTTTTTAAAAATGAGGGAAGAGCCATCCAGTGCTTTATATTAAAGGCATAGGACCTCCCATACATACAGTGTACATTTCCTTATATATGGTATCCTGCTTACATACAGTGCACATTTCCTTATATATGGTACCCTGCTTACATACAGTGTACATTTCTTATATAGGTATCCTGCTTACATACAGTGTACATTTCCTTATATATGGCATCCGGCTTATATACAGTGTACATTTCCTTATATAAGGCGTCCTGCTTACATACAGTGTACATTTCCTTATATATGGTACCCTCTTACATACAGTGTACATTTCTATATATGGTATCCTGCTTTCATACAGTGTACATTTTCTTATATATGGTACCCTGCTTACATACAGTTACATTTCTTATATATGGTATCCTGCTTACATCAGTGTACATTTCCTTATATATGGTACCTGCTTACATACAGTGTACATTTTCTTATATATGGCATCCGGCTTACATAGTGTGCATTTCCTTATATATGGCATCCTGCTTATATACAGTGTACATTTCCTTATATAAGGCGTCCTGCTTACATACAGTGTACATTTCCTTATATATGGTTCCTGCTTACATAGTGTCATTCCTTATTATGGCATCCTGCTTATACAGTGTACATTTCTTATATATGGCATCCTGCTTAAATACAGTGTACATTCCTTATATATGGCATCCTGCTTATATACAGTGTACTTTCCTTATATAAGGCGTCCTGCTTACATACAGTGTACATTCCTTATATATGTATCCTGCTTACATAGTGTGCATTTCCTTATATATGGCATCCTGCTTTATACAGTGTACATTTCTTATATATGGCATCCTGCTTATATACAGTGTACATTTCCTTATATAAGGCATCCTGCTTACATACAGTGACATTTCCTTATATATGGCATCCTGCTTATATCGTGTACATTTCCTTATATATGAAATCTTACTTACATATTTTGTACATTTCCTTATATAAGGGATCCTGCTTACATACAGTGTTCATTCCTTATATATGGTACCCTTGTTACATACAGTGTACATTTCCTTATATATGGCATCCTGCTTACAACAGTGTGCATTCCCTAGTATTACATTTTTTGTTAGGGATGGTTTTTTTGGGGGGGGGGGTGTTTGCTCTCTGATCACGCCAGTCTTGCCAGAGGAGCAAGTATTTTAAAATGTTTGAAGCTTTACTTCACATTATGTATAATGAAGCACCCAATGTCTTCTGCTACTCACCATAGAAGGTATGGACTTTTTGTGAAGATAAGAAAACGGGAATTACTGGGTGTATTTACGGATTTTTTTCCAGATTAACCTTCCACATGGCATGAAGAGCATGAAAATTAGAATGTTTTGTATCTTTTTTTATCTAATCCTCATTTTTAAATCTCATATGGAAAGGGAAGGCTTACATTTCGCTAATAATAGCTTCACTCTTAGTGAATGAGATTAATTAACATGGCTAAACACTAATGACTTGTCAGCACCTTTAATTTTTTTTCACTTTTATGACGCACTTAATGAGATTGTTAAAAAAAGGAGAGTAATCTCAACATGGGTTAGCACAAAACGAATTCTAATTAACTTGTTTACATTTTCAATAGAAGCTACAATGACAAATGAATTAACAAGTATTTATTATTATCGTATTTATTATTAAATCAGTTTTACAGAAAGAATCCTGTATAGGATACTTTCCTAATAAGAGTACAAGGTATACGGCTTTCTTACTATGATAAGATGGATTGGTGGAAGTTTTCTTAGTTTAAGCTTTAGGCTCTGTTATGGAGATGCAATAAAATCAAAGGGTTATCACCTGAGGAAGGGGTTGGAGCCCCAGAAACGTTGTGTACCTGGTTGTTTCAGCATCTAATAAATTATTAATGCTAAAAAGCCTTTCACGTGTTCCTTCCTCTTTAAATATAAATACTGTGAATTACCGACGTGGCACGGACTATTGAGGGGAGCACCTCACAACTTACCTTTTACTACTCCTCACAACACCTCACAACTTACCTGTATTGTACAATCACAATGATAAAAATATCGCCCGTTAAAGACGTGGTATTGTGAAATAGCGATATCGAGCCTTTATAAATAGGCCCCATGTTGTCTCTGCATCAGGTTTCTGTAGATCAATGCTGTTACACATGATGCTATTTGCACTTGTATTAGAAGGCAGTTTGCTCCAATCTTATCTGGTTGTCATGCCTACCAATTCCAAGAGACTATAGAGAATGGCTGCCCATGATACAGTTTCAAATAAATAAAACAAAGGCAATAAATAAATGTCGGCTATTGTGCACTGTTATGATAACACACAATGTTAAATAACAACCCTCTTCCACGTGCAACACTGGTGATGCATTATTATGCTAATTACCTGTCTGTCTTAATAGCATGGAGAGGATACAGGTGAGCAGAGGATCTAGGGAAATCCTTCTGGAGCACTGTAAAGCTAGATACACACAATAGCTTACCCACAAAGCACGCGGCCACTGAATGTACGGGTCGGCCTCCCAGTTGTTTGTGAAAGGGAGTCGCCTAGAGAAACACACAGTCCCGTGCATTCTCCCTATCATGTGACTTCTATACGGCCAACATACAATCGCGAGGTCCCGTTCATTACCATTCATTTTCCAATCGTAGTTCAGTCGCAAAGATAGTCTGGAAAGATTGATGTATGTCGTGGATCAGTCTGTCAGGTAAGCAGTATGGGCACCTTAAGGGTGGTACACACTGGATTATTTTTCATCCCGTCCAGCTGCTGCTAGCTAGGGTAAACCGCCCGATCAGCAGTGACGATCATCCAATCTGGCAAATCAGTGACTGACAAAGGTCCCTGCTGCCAGCAAAATCACCTCAGATTTTTCGGCCTGACTGGAAATACAGTTGGTTGGACCGAAAAATCTGCTTGTGTGTACCCAGCCTAAGGGCATTGTCAGAGAAGCTATTAAAAGTGCAAGGGGCATCTCTTATCTTTATACAAGATGCAATATTTCGGCCTGATCAACCAATTGTTTAGTGTATTGGTCGATTGGCCCTGAAAATAATCGCATGGGTTTTCACCCACGACCGTCCATTCATTTGGCCGATTTGGCCGAATGGATGATCCGACACATCCGAAATCCACGACCGATCATCCGTTCTCTATGGGCCGAACAGTCAATCTATTACAATACTATTGTTAGTAACAAATAAAAAGAGTATCACATAATTCATTTATCATTGTGAGAATTTGGAAGCATTGTGCACGGGAATATCAGATTATTGTAATAGAATTGGGGATATTCATCTATATCAAATGTATCTGTCTGAACTTTCCCTTTAAAGAGTTTCATGTACAAGTAGTAACAGTCAAACTGATATTTGAGTCTCTTATGCATGGATTGTAGTACATGTATATAGACCTATTTTATACATAACTAGCAGAGTACCCGGCATTGCTCGTTTTTTCTAAAGATCCAACCCGAACCTGCATCCAAAATTCAACAGACCCGGACCTGCAGCATATCGCATAAACTACCCCTTTAACATTTCACACCAACTTCCCCTTTAAAGGCATATCACACACAACTCCCCTTTAGCGCATATCGCACCAACTTCCCATTTAGCGAGTGTCACATCAACTTCCCGTTTAGCGGGTATCGCATCAACTTCCCCTTTAGTGCGTATGGCATCAACTCCCCTTGATGCATCGCATCAACTTTTTTTAGCGGGTATCGCATCAACTTCCCCTTTAGCGCGGATCACATCAACTCCCCTTCAGTGCTAGATGGGTTGAACTGGTGGACGTATGTCTTTATTAAACCTCAAATACTA
Source organism: Hymenochirus boettgeri (assembly GCA_019447015.1). Taxonomy (NCBI): domain Eukaryota; kingdom Metazoa; phylum Chordata; class Amphibia; order Anura; family Pipidae; genus Hymenochirus; species Hymenochirus boettgeri. The sequence goes on from JAACNH010002799.1 coordinate 24,467, forward strand.
TACAGTGCCTATTTGCATCAATTTCCCCTTTAGCGCGTATGGCATCAACTACCCCTTTAGCGTGCAGCGCATCACTTCCGCTTTAGTGCATATTGCATCAAGTTCCCCTTTAGCGCATATTGCATCAGTTTCCCCTTTAGCGCGTGTCGCATCAACTTCCCATTTAGCGCATGTCCATCAACATCCCCTTTAGTGCCTATCGCATCAATTTCCCCTTTACGCGTGTCACATCAACTTCCCCTTTAGCGCATGTCGCATAAACTTCCCCTTTAATGTCTATTGCACTCAACTTCCCCTTAATTCGTACCGCATCAACTCTTTAGCACCTTTCCATCAATTTCCCCGTTAGCGGGTATCGCATCAACTTCCCCTTGATGTGTATTGGATCACTTTTTTAGCGGGTATTGCATCAACTTCCCTTTTAGCGCAGATCACATCAACTTCCCCTTCAGTGCCTATTGCATCAATTTCCCCTTTAGCGTGTATGGTATCAACTTCCCCTTTAGCGTGCAGCGCATCAACTTCCCCTATAGCACGCATTGCACAAACTTCTCATTAGCACCTATCAATTTCTCCTTTAGCGTGTATCGCATTAACTTCCCTTTAGGTGCATATTGCATCAAGTTCCCCTTTAGCGCGTATTGCATCAATTTCCCCTTTAGCGCATTGTCCATCAACATCCCCTTTAGTGCCTATCACATCAATTTCCCCTTTAGCACGTGTCGCGTCAACTCCCCTTAGCGCATGTCACATCAACATCCCTTTAGTGCCTATCGCACAATTTCCCCTTTAGTGCGTATGGCATCAACTTCCCCTTAGCGCATGTCGATAACTTCCCCTTAAGTCACAGCGCATCAACTCCCATTTAGCATCTATCGTATCAATTCTCCTTAGCGTGTATCGCATCAACTTCCCCTTTAGTGCATATCACATCAACTTCCCCTGTAGTCGCATGTAGCATCAAAATCCCCTCATTGCCTATTGCATCAACTTCCCTATAGCGTGTATCGCATAAACTTCTCATTTAGCACCTATTTTACATTTCTCCTTAGCGTGTATCGCATTAACTTCCCCTTTAGTACATATTGCATCAACTCTCCCCTTTAGCGCGTATTGCATCAATTTCTCCTATAGCGAGTATTGCATCAACCTTCCCCTTTCCCCCTTCAATTTCAACATCCCATAGCGCGTCGTATCAACATCCCCTTTAGCGCTTGTCCACCATCATTCCCTTTAGTGCCTATCGCATCAATTTCCCCTTTAGCGTGTATCCATCAACTTCTTCTCACATATTAATTTATCTGAAAACGCACTCTTGAAGACGTTCTCACTTTAACTTGTGTTTATTTTTGACATATGTGCACAACCCTTCCCCTTTAGCGCGTATTGCATCAATTTCCCTATAGCGAGTATCACATCAACTTCCCCTTTAGCGCCTATCACATTAATTTCAACATCCCCTTTAGCACGTGTCGCATCAACATCCCCTTTAGCGCATGTTGCATCATCATCCCCTTTAGTGCCTATCGCATCAACTTCCCCTTTAGTGCATATTGCATAACTTCCCCTTTAGCGCCTATCGCCTCAACATCCCCTTTAGTATAGTATGTATTTGAGGTTGAATAAAGACATACGTCCATCCAGTCCAACCCATCTAGCAATATCCTCATTTCCTGCCTAACTGTTGATCCAGAGGAAGGCAAAAAAAAACCCACCAATTTAAAGGGGGAAAAAATTCCTTCCTGACTCCAAGTGGCAATCGGAAATTTCCCTGGATCAACTCTACTTTATGTATCAATACCAGTAACTTGCAACATTCCTTGTTTGCAGAAACTCATCCAGCTTTTTTTTGAAACTGACCAATGAACCTGCCATTACAACGTCCACTGGAAACAGTTCCATAGCCTTATCCGTTCTCACAGTGAAAACCCTTTCCGAGCTTGAAGCCTAAACCTTTTTTCTTCAAGTCTTAAGGGATGTCCTCGTGTCCTTTGACATGTTCTATTGGTGAACAATGCCCCAGATAGTTTATTGTATGGCCCGTTAATGTATTTATACACAGTATCATATCCCCACCAAGCGCCTTTTCTCCAGCGTACATAATTGTAACTTTTCCAGTCTCTCTTCAATTCAGCTCCCCCAACCCCTTTAATTTAGTTGCCCTTCTCTGAACCCTTTCCATTTCAAAGATGTCCTTTTGTACACAGGATTCCAAAATTGCACTGCATATTCCAAATGAGGCCTTACCAATGCTTTGTAAAAGAGGAGAATTACATTTTCCCCTTGAACCATACCTCGCTTTAACAAGACAATACCATGCTGGCTCTGGCTGTTGCCGCCGCCTGGCACTGCTTGCTACCTTTAAGTTTGTTATCCACCAAAACTCCAAAGATCCCTTTCCAACAGGATTCACTTAACACAGACCATTTATAGTAACATAGAACATAGTAACATTAAACATAGTAATTAAGGTTGAATAAAGACATTCGTCCATCAAGTCCAACCTTTTTTTTTTTTTTTTTTTTTTTAACCCTACTAACAGTTGATCCAGAGGAAGGCAAAAAACCCCAGCTAAAAAAGGGGGGAAAAAATTTCCTTCCTGACTCCAAACAGGCAATCGGAGATATCCCTGGATCAACCAGATCTATATGCATTAATACCAGTAATTCTCAAATTTTTTTATTTTTAGAAACTTATCCAGGCCTTTTTTAAGTTATTCAATGACTTGCCATTACCACCTCCGCTGGAAGACAGTTCCACAGTTTCACACGTTCCACTGTAAAGAAACCTCTCCTAACCTGAAGATGAAACTTCTTTCTTCCAACCTAAAGGATGTCCACGAGTCCTCTGATATGACCTATTAGTGAACAATGCACCAGAGAGTTCACTGTATGGGCCATTATATATTTATAAGGTATCATGTCCCCACGCAACGCCCGCTTCTAAAATGTAAACAGCCCTAACTTGTCTAATCTGCCTGCATCAAGCCCCTCCTTCCCCTTATAATTTAGTATAAGTAGCACAAGTATTTTAAGTCCAAAATGCATCACCTTACATTTATCAACATTGAATTTCATCTGCCACTTACAGCCCATGTGATAATCTATCTAGATCCCCTTGCAACGATTGCACATCCTCTGAAGTTTTTAATGGTCGACAAAGTTTTGCGTCGTCAGCAAACACAGAAACCTTGCTGACAATACCCACTTCCAAATCATTAATAAATAGATTAAATAGAAGCGGCCCCAACACAGAACCCTGTGCACCCCACTTAGCACTTTAGTCCATAATGATGAAGCCCCATTAACAACTACTCTCTGCATCCTATTCTTTAACCAATTTTCTATCCATGTACAAATGTGACTCCCCAGACCAACAGACCTTAGCTTATCATTAGTCGCCTATGGGGGACTGTATCAAAACCTTGCAAAATCCAAGTAAACTACATCTACTGCTATACCAGAGTCTAAATTTCTACTTACTTCCTCATAAAAGCCAAGCAAGTTAGTTTGACAAGATCTATTCCTCTAAACCATGCTGGTTACTACTTATAATGTCAGTCCTTGAACATACTCTAGACATCTTCCCCACCACTGAAGTTAAACTTACAGGCCTGTAATTACCCGGCTGTAACGACTACCCTTTTTGAATATTGGAATACATCATCTTTTCCAATTCACGTATTAGCACGTATCGTATCAACTTCCCCTTTAGCGTGTATTGCATCAACTTCCCTTTATAGCTATTGCATCAACTTCCCTTTAGAGTGTATCGCACAACTTCCCCTTTAACAATGGGTTAAGACATCCACATTAATTTCTTTTTACTGCTATCAATCAAATTGATTATTGACACACAATGTCCCCCAGAAGCAAAAAAAAAACCACATAAAAAGGTGAGCGATGAGTGTGCACGTGGCCTTAATACTGAGGTTTCAGTAGTTTGTGAGGAAAAGAGACACAAGGTGTGAAGTAAAAGAACCCCTTACAGTGCAGATGATTGCAGTGTTGCAGCTCCATCCCATTCACAGCTCTTATTGTCTTTACTTAAGTAAATTTGGTTGTACCTGTGCTGTACAAATCATTTTGTGGCTAACAGCACCTGGGATGGGAAACTACACATTTCCTTAGCTGACTGTGATCTCCATGAGTAGCTGCCTGCCCAACCCCCAGTACAAGAGACTTATCTTGGATAGGTCAGTTTACCTCTCAATCTTGACTCCGGGCAAACCACAAGTGAGAGGAGGTGATTGAGTGTGTGGTCACATGACATTATTACATCACATGGTCTGCTGCTCCTCATGATTGACAGATCTATCCTCCTATCACACAGCAACAACAGAACAAAATGAAGCAAAGCATTTATTCCCTGAACAATCTGTGACATTAGGAAGGTTGGGCGATTAACTCGCTTCACCACCAGATGGCAGCACACAGGTTAGTTAACCTTAAAAATGTTGAAAAAAGGGGGTCAGAGGCATTTTGTTGACAAAGTTGTAAGTAGCCTGTGCTTTTCCCCAGGTTCTTATACATAAGTGTACCAAGTCTCATGAAAATTGTCCCAGCCGTTTGGAAGTTTTTCTGAACATACAAACACACATACACACATACATACATTGATTTTTATGTATATAGATAAATGAGGATTCGCTGGATCCAATGTGGCAGATAGAAATACACATATACAGGTGACAAATACTCATTTAATTCATCTATTTCTTACAATGAAGGCAACAACTTGTATTAAACTGTTTTAGGATTCATTTTCTGATCACATCATGCATTCAATCGTGTGATTAGATTCCTTTTATACTGCTTAAAGGGTATGTTCATCTCTTAAAACAAAAACCTGCTAAATTGTCAGTTACCTACCCCAACCCCAACTGATATATTTGCATTTTATTACCTACAATACTAACCAGATATTTTAGGATTTTATTGTCCCCATTCTGTCAGAGTAAGCTGGCTTCTCCCTCCATGCAGTCAATCAAGGCGTGACAACTGACATCATAGCCAATTTGCTGCTGTTTCCCCTGCTGCCTCCTCTGCACATGCTAAAGGGCATGTCCACCCCAAAACTATAATTCCCCCCCACTACTGGCCCCACGTGTAGTGAATAAAAATCCTTCCTACACCCCCAGCTCCAATGGTTCTCCTGTAACCCCCCCCTCCCAAAGGAAAAAAAAAACTGCCCACCAGGAGGTCCATATAGAACTCATATAGACTTTCTGGAAAATCTAATAATGTGGTTGGGGCTGGGGGAAGGTGCCCTAACCACATATCTGTTTGTGCTGTTTGCACATCTTAAGTAAACCATACACACATCAATATTTGGAGCAATGCCGCAGATTCGATAAATCACCCGAAATATTGAGTGTGGACAATATCAAAGGGTTTATCGAAAAAATTCAGATTGGGTCCGACAGAAAATCGGCCTGCAAGATTGCCAACTTCTTTGGTTCTTTGGATCGGATTAACATATTAACCTAACTTTAGGACACAAACTTGCGATAATGGCTCTTGGTACATTGCCCCATAGAGTTTTCTATGATTCTTAAGTTAAGCTCACATGCTCTGTAATGTCAACAGATCAAAACTAGGAAATTGCAGCCTTACTTTCCTAGAAGCTAGCAGCCTGTCATATAACAGCACAGAGATCCTCCCTCTCAATGACACAAAACAGGGTTTCAGTTTTCTGGGTATTTTTCAAACACATTCAATGCTCCTGTTCTAAATGTATACATTCATACAAAAAAGGAAAAGTAATCTTTGCAGTGTATTTCTTAGCTAGAATGGATGTAAGAAATGGAATATTAAATTTCAGTAAAAATTAAAAGTCTGGGGAATTGAATCTCCAACCTCATGTAAAAATCTGAGTTTAAACCCCTAACCCAACAGACATACTATGTTGAACCCTTCTACAGTACGTATACAATCTTACTTTTTGTTAAGTGCTTTAACAGGTAAGCAACCACAAGCACATGCAAAGTATTCAGGATATTTAGAAGCTTTTCTTTTTGCGAGAACAGAATTTAAAAAAATGTTAGTAAAATCAGCTGATTATTTTAAAATGCCCCAGGAAGGCTGTATGCAATTCACACTGGATGGTAAAATAAACTGCAGGGTTTTTAGGCATAGGCCATGTTAGGGCACCTATTTTTCTCTCCCTAGCATCTCCCTGTCAGCTTTTATTTGCTGTGTTAGAACTGCTCTCCTAGTCTGCAGAAATTGCAGCATTGAATTTAGTAGAGAGCCCCGAGCTCCACCACACTCTACTTAGCAACAAATGTTGCAAATGAACTTGGTGAAGGAAGGAGGGGGGGGGGATGAGCTCTGAAGCTAAAAGGACTGAGGGAACAGTTTAAAAATAACAAGAAAAAGCTGCTGCAGATTTTATATTAAAACCTAGAGTGAGTGAGGATGAACGATTTAATGGAGGAGACAGAGCCGGATTTTCACCTAGGCTCAAATAGCCTGGCACCCTTAGCCCCACCCCTAAATACGACCACACCCCTAAACCACACCCACTTTCTCTTTTGGGGAAGAAAATAGACTATAAAGGGGTTGGATTGGTGTGGAGGAGATTGACAGCCACCCCCAAACCTCAGGCGCCCCTAGGCGCGTGCCTACTGTGCCTAATGGTAAATCCGGCCCTGGGAGGAGACATGGAAAGCGTGTGTGGTTTGAGGGCACCTAGGGCACTAAGATGGCTATAAATGACCCTGGTAACAAGCATCTTTTCAAGTTGGGTATGAAGATACCCGATAGAAATACTCTATGCATAGAGACAGTAAATACTGGGGTTGGGGGGTGTGTCTCTTTTTGAGACTTCATGGGCTGTGGGTTGTACTGGCAACAACATGGGAAGCCGTCTTAGTTACAGAATCTGTTACTTGATTGTACTTAATGCAACTTACTAGTAGAGATGGCTGAACTCAATCCTTGCAGATTATCGTATTTTTGAACAAATCTGAAAATTGTAAAGTCAATGGGAGCTAAAAAATCTGAATTTTCCGCCTAAAATGAAGGTATAATAGCAATGGGAACGTACTGTAAATGGCTCAGGGGCCTGGGAAATGTCTGGCGAACACGTATCAATGCCCAAAATCTTATTTTTTACACCCGTACCGGACACTTCATGCAATTCTTGTTTTGCCATTCTGCGTTCTATTTTCCAGATTCCTACAAATTTCGAGCATTTTATTTTTTTTATATTTGAAATTTCAAGAATATTGCAAATTTTAAATTAGAAATTTCTCGATTGTTTGATAATTATAGAAAATTGGTGGAATCAGCTTAGTAACCCTTATGGTCTTACAGCAGCAGTGTAGTATAGTCTTTTATTCTTGATACCTAGCAGATAATTTAAGTAAAGTCCATGGAGTCTTTACAGATAAATTGTGAGTGCTCCCCTTACCAACATACAGTGTACATTTCCTTATATATGGTACCCTGCTTACATACAGTGTACATTTCCTTATATATGGCATCCTGATTACATACAGTGCACATTTACTTATATATGGCATCCTGCTCACATACAGTGTACATTTCCTTATATATGGTATCCTGCTTACATACAGTGCACATTTACTTATATATGACATCTTACTTACATACAGTGTACTTTTTTTTATATATGGCATTTTGCTTACATACCGTGTGCATTTGCCTATATATGGTTTTAATTAATTATCATGCTTACCAACGTGTTACAGTTCCTATATAAGGAATTCTGCTTACCATTACATGTACATTTCCTTATATAAGGCCTCCTGCTTACATACAGGGTACATTTCATTATATATGGTACCCTGCTTACATACAGTGTACATTTCCGTATATAAGGCCTCCTGCTTACATACAGTGTACATTTCCTTATATATGGCATCCTGATTACATACAGTGCACATTTACTTATATATGGCATCCTGCTCACATACAGTGTACATTTCCTTATATATGGTATCCTGCTTACATACAGTATACATTTCCTTATGTAAGGCATCCTGCTTACATACATTGTACATTTCCTTATATTTGGTATCCTGCTTACATAGTGTGCATTTCCTTATATGACATCTTACTTACATACAGTGTACTTTTTTTTATATATGGCATTTTGCTTACATACCGTGTGCATTTTCTTATATATGGTATCCTGCTTACATACAGTGTACATTTCCTTATATATGGCATCCTGATTACATACAGTGCACATTTCCTTATATAAGGCCTCCTGCTCACATACAGTGTACATTTCCTTATATATGGTACCCTGCTTACATACAGATCCTCATCTACAATTGGTAAGACCATTGGTCCTTTTAAAAGAGGTTTCAACGCCATCGCAGCGATATAAAACTGGCATTGCAGAAAACCCCTTCAGAGATCCCCCTGGTAAAAAAAAATATGATGATACACCCGTGGCCACTCACTTCCTTAAGTGGGCATCTTGTGTGTCTACTAAAGGTATGGTCATTGACCAAATACCCCCGCTTCACAGAGGTGGGGATAGGCATAACTTGCTATTAAGAAGGGAATCCTTCTGGATTTTCACCTTGGATGCATTGCATCCTAAGGTTTAAACTGCAATCTTGGTTTGTCATGCTTCTTCCTAAAAGATGATCTTGTATATATTTGACATTTTTTTCTCACTCTGTTTATGTTTTCTTCATATTAGTTTGTTTTATTACTTATCTTACTATTCCCACTAGGTGGCACTAGTGATTCCTTCCTGTATCTATATAAGACGCACAATGCATCTCATTTGTTATTGATTGTCTGAAGAAGGTACAGCTCAGTACCGAAACGTTACACTTTGGTGTACTCTGTGTATGTAGCAATAATAATACACAGACATTTAAGACTGATGTGCATGGTGTTTTTCTTTTACTGATATACGACCTGCAACCAGGGTCTGCCATTGCACTCAGCACGAGTTCTTACCTATATCCATACAGTGCACATTTCCTTATATATGGCATCCTGATTACATACAGTGTACATTTCCTTATATAAGGCCTCCTGCTTACATACAGTGTACATTTCCTTATATATGGTATCCTGCTTACATACAGTGTACATTTCCTTATATAAGGCCTCCTGTTACATACAGTGTACTTCCTTATATATGGTATCCTGCTTCATCAGTGTACATTTCCTTATATAAGGCCTCCTGCTTACATACAGTGTACATTTCCTTATAATGGTATCCTGCTTACATACAGTGTACATTTCCTTATATAAGGCATCCTGCTTACATACATTGTACATTTCCTTTATTTGGTATCCTGCTTACATACAGTGTACATTTCTTTATATATGGTTCTCTGCTTCATACAGTGCACATTTCCTTATATATGCATCTGCTTACATACAGTGTACATTTCCTTATATAAGGCCTACTGCTTACATACAGTGTAACATTTCCTTATATATGGTACCCTGCTTACATCAGTGTACATTTCCTTATATAAGGCCTCCTTTACATACAGTGTAACTTTCCTTATATTGGCATCCTGATTACATACAGTGCACATTTACTTATATATGGCATCCTGCTCACTACAGTGTACTTTCCTTATATATGGTATCCTGCTTACATACAGTGCACATTTACTTATATATGACATCTTACTTACATACAGTGTACTTTTTTTATATATGGCATTTTGCTTACATACCGTGTGCATTTTCTTATTTATGGTTATCCTGCTTACATACATGTACATTTCCTTATATATGGTATCCTGCTTACATACAGTGTACATTTCCTTATATAAGGCCTCTGCTTACATACAGGGTACTTTCATTATATATGTACCCTGCTACATACAGTGTACATTTCCTATATAAGGCCTCCTGCTTACATACAGTGTAATTTCCTTATTATGGATCCTGATTACTACAGTGCACATTTACTTATATATGGCATCCTGCTCACATACAGTGACATTTCCTTATATATGGTATCCTGCTTACATACAGTATACATTTCCTTATGTAAGGCATCCTGCTTACATACATTGACATTTCCTTAATTTGGTATCCTGCTACATGTGTGGCATTTCCTATATGACATCTTACTTACATACAGTGTATCTTTTTTTATATATGGCATTTTGCTTACATACCGTGTGCATTTTCTTATATATGGTATCCTGCTTACATACAGTGTACATTTCCTTATATATGGCATCCTGATTACATACAGTGCACATTTCCTTATATAAGGCCTCCTGCTCACATACAGTGTACATTTCCTTATATATGGTACCCTGCTTACATACAGTGTACATTTCCTTATTAAGGCCTCCTGCTTACATCAGTGTACTTTCCTTATAATGGATACTGTTACATACAGTGCCATTTACTAATTGGCATCCTTGCTCACATACAGTGTACATTTCCTTATAATGGTATCCTGCTTACATACAGTGACATTTCCTTATATAGGCTACCTGCTTACATACAGTGTACACTTTCCTTATATATGGTATCCTTGCTTCATACAGTGTACATTTCCTTATATAGCATCCAGCCCGCTCATCATTG